>JASSUY010039004.1:7277-40485 GCA_032466535.1 Forpus xanthops
CTGCCAGGGATGGAGCAGCCACAGCTTCTCTGGGCACCCTGTGCCAGCGCCTCAGCACCCTCACAGGGAAGAGCTTCCTAATATCTCTGCCAGTTTAAAACAATTACCCCTTGTCCTATCACTACATGCCCTTGTAAAAGTCACTCTGTAGCTGTATGGACCTACCAGCAGTGTGTTTGTGTGGGGGTATTTCTATGGGCCTGCCTGTGGTGTACAGGGGGTATATTGGGCCTTTAACACCCCTATAACCAGCAGTGTCTTCAGGTGTTCTGCTGAGAAACTGAGGGGCTATCACCTTAACTATAGTGCTGAAATATCTGTTTGTTGGGGTAAAAAGCATAGTGGCTCAGGTTGAGCCTTGCTCTTGGTCCCCATCTCCCCTGCCCTCCTGTCTCCCCATGCTCCCTTCTCTGTCCTGCCCTGGAGAGGTGAAATGGGGATCCTCAGCTTTGGGGAGAGCGTTATTCCTGTGAGCATTGGATAAACAGCTTGTTGTGGGAGCCAAATATGCTGGAGAAGGGGAAAACCTAATGGGAGGGTTGATTCGATGATCTCCAGGGGTCAGTTCCAGCCCTCATGATGTGACTGTGTGCATCAGCAAAGAGAGATGAGTCTAAGTGTTGGCTAGCTTATAGTTGAGCTGGTTACCCCAGTCAGCCCCCAGGCAGCAAGAGGTGTTGCTTTCCTAAGCTGACAGCGCTATGTGTGTTTGTGTCTTGTTAGCATCACCCAGGCACAAAACAATAGGCTTTGAGCTGTTTTGAAGCACAGAAACTCATGACTTCTGTGGAGCTCATTACATTGTGTGGTTCTGTATACATATGTGGTACTTGTTTCTAATGAATAGGAGTATGGAGGATTTGAATCCCAAGAGATGCCTGTCAGCATCCACCACAGTCAGCGGAGATATTGCAGTTCATGTTATCCACGAGTGTTTCATTATCGTTAAATCTTCCATATTATTATAATCAAATCTTTACATAAAATGCAGAAATAGATACTAAATAGGAAATAGCCGTTGAGATACAGGTTTATATTATGTTAGCCTTAGCATGAGTAACAGCCTGCAGGGAAATGGGCTGGTTTTGTTGTGTACTGAAAAATGCTGTGAAATGTGCACAGGCCAAAAGCTCTTTTGTGTGTAAGGAAGGGTAGGATTGGCCCTGCTCTGAAAGATGCTTTGATACCCTAATGTTTATACATCCCCTTGTATTTTATTACCTTGACTGGCCCAACTTACTTTAATGGTGCTACTTCTTTTAGTACCAAGAAGAAGGCACATCAGAGTAGAAGACATGTCGGATGAATTCCTGAGCCTCTGGTGAATGTCCCTTGCTTTGGAATGGAACAGTTTAGTCCATTTTCACTTGAGTTACTTTTGGCATTTAATCTTCCTAATCTTCTGCCTCTTGCCTCACGGCTTTCATAGAGAAAAGCTCTACAACAAAGGAAACCTCTCTGAAGTTCATACCATATCTGAAGCATCTGCTACCTCCAGAAAACGTTGTGGTTTAAATGTGCTGCATATTTTCAGTAGTAGATTTAAACCCACGAAGGGGCAGTGATACTTTGAGAGGCGTGATGCCGTATTCCAGGTTACTTTTCCTAGTATTTTTACCTTCTCAATTATATTTTGGTTTGGACTCAAATTTGGGCAAATATTACTTAGTCAAAGATTCTAAAAAGCGTTTGTACTTTTGGTGTTAATATGACTTTTTTTTTCCTTTCTGCTTAATATTAAGTCTTAATATAATAAAAATGAAGCAGACTGTTTAGCTGACTATTTAAAGAACACACTAGAATTCATCATTTAAAATTTCTCATTTTCTGAATGGATAAAATTGACAGTTGCTTCAGGGAATCATAGAATAGTTAGGGCTGGAAAGGGCCTTAAGCTCATCCAGTTCCAACTCCTGTGCTATGGGCAGGGACACCTCCCACTAAACCATACCTCCCAAGGCTCTGTTCAGCCTGGCCTTGAACACCTCCAGGGATCGAGCATTCACAACTTCCCTGGGCAACCCATTCCAGTGCCTCACCACCCTTACAGTAAAGAATTTCTTCCTCATATCCAATCTAAACTTTCCCTGTTTAAGTTTGAACCTGTTACCCTTTGTCCTATCACTACAGTCCCTAATACTTCTACAGCATCCCTATAGAAGTTAGCACTGAAGAAAATGATGTTTCTACTTGTAAGTCCTGCAAACATTTTGGAAGCTGAATGCAAGGTCTTGTTGATCAGTTTATAACTGTGGTAATCCAGCAAAAGAAAAAGATTTGAGACTGATTCACTTGCTATCCATTATTAGAACTAAAAATAAGTGGGTTTCTCTATGATAATGTTTTTGAATTAAAAAGGAAAAATTGTCTGAATTATTTACCTTCAGATAGCTTTCACAGCCTTGCTGGTATGCTAATGTCTTTATATGACCCTTTCACTTAACTGAGTAATTCCCTATATCATCCTTCTATGGCGTTATTTTTTCTAACAAAGAATGTCTTTGATCCATAGGAATTTCTGTAGTGATAGCCTGAATGCAAACATTCTGGAGGATTGCATTTACCTAACAACAAAAGCTATATGGTTTGTAAAACATGAATGAAAGCTAATGCGTGTGTGAGCTCACTGGCTGAAGTTTCACTCGAGTCAGCGGAATGGAAGATGGAGTTCATCTCAGCGTATTTCAGAAGGTTCTTTTCATTTAAAAACAATGATGGAACCTGTGGATGTTTGTGGACGCATTGAACTTGTTAGAAAGTGATGAACATAACAGTTCTATTCAAATGGTTGATGGTGCTTAACAATACATGGTACCTTTTTGTTTCAGAAGCTGCTGCACAGACCTGAGAAAGGCTTTTTTTTCCTTTTGTATGGAAGCTGTCTGTTGTTGTGGCTGCTGACTGCTCAGCAGAATGTGTTGTTTGGGGAATATAGTGTGTTCTGTGTCAGGTTTTCTCCCTTTTTTGAGTTTAAAAATATAAAATTGCAAGATGCAGTAGTAATAGAGGCACAATGAGCCTAAATATGTGCTTGACTCAGTGCAGTCAGCCTACCAGCAGTGGATAAGGATTCTTGCTTAATTGGGACAGAATTAGTGGGAAATTGTTTGGCTGGTGGAAAATGGGAAACTCTCAGCATTGCCTGATGCTAATAAAGGAGTAGGCACAAGAGGAAATAGCCTCAAGCTGCACCAAGGGAGGTTTAGATTGGATATTAGGAACAGTTCCTTCCCCAAAGGGTGTTCAGGCATTGGAACAGACTGCCCAGGGCAGTGCTGGAGTCACCATCCCTGCAAGTGTTCACACTATGCGGAGATGAGGCCTTCAGTGCCATGGGTTAGTGGTGGCCTTGGCAGTGCTGGCGAATGGTTGGACTGGATGAGTTTAGAGATCTTTTCCAACCTGGCTATTCTATGGCTCTTTAAAAAAGAGGAAATGGAATGAGGTCTTTTTTTTTTGCTCAGAGTAATATGTGTAAATGCAGTGCTATATTAATGCACACATATATGTCTGTGGTACTAAAATAGTAAGTATCTGTGTTCTTGACAAATAAATAGCATGTGTAATCTGGATTATGTTTTCCATCAGTGTTTATTCAAATAAAATTAGAGGCCTTTGCTTTCTTTTGTAAGGAAAAAGCAAGGCAGTTTGGTTTTAGTGTGTAAAACTGGGCAAGTGAATAAAATAGAGCGGTTGAGTGAACAGGTTATGTTGTACAAGTGTATTATGATTTATGGGGCATAGCGTGAAAAATGTATTTATGTAATATGTATGGAAAAACATTTTCAGAGACGGCAACACTTCATGGAAACAGTGTCTGTTCTTTTAGAATGTGTGACCAGCCAAGAAAAACCTTAAACAGTTTAATTTGTAATATAAGTAATTGGTTTTGTTATTCCTTTTAGGAAGGATGCGAACGCTGCATTGCTCAGTAACTTTGAGGTAAGTTTAGCTGTGCTCTGGTTTTGAACCAGCACTTTAAAGCTGTCATCAATCACTTGGATACTCCTGTAGCAGCTGAAAGTTGCAAGTGGCAAGCAGCAAGTCTGGTGTGTCATTTCCACTTCCCTGCATTTGATCTGGTTTTAGGAAAAAAGCTTTTTAAGGAAGATCTGGAAATGTTTTCACCAATAATGAACGGTATTATTATTACTTTGGTCCCAAATATATAAAACCAGATATAAACATGGATGAGAAGCAGATATTTAGAATGTCAGTAACTTGAACTTCAGCCTTGTTGTATTTACACTGCTGCTGTGTGGTTACTTTGCTGAATCCTCTTGTTTATGGTAGGTTGTCATTTAGAATTTGATTCTCCACATCTTTAAACACTTGCACATTTGGGCAAGTGCCCTAGATTCAGTGGTGCTTTGTGGGGCGTATGGTGCCTCGGATCCCATATGGGGAGTGTTTAACCCCCATGGTGACTGAGCAGCAATGTCCAAATTCTCTTTTTGCTTTTAGTTTCATCATATGCCAAGGCAATATAGCACCGAGTGAGTGACACAGTGATGACTGGAGTGTCTTTAATATTGCAAATAAAAACTTGCAGAAAAGTTTTCACAGACGGCTGCTGCTTGAATTACTGTTTCGTATTTAACCTTGTAGATGATCTTAAGGTACTTTCCAACCCTAACTATTCTATGATTCTATGATCATCTAAGAACTTGTAACTTATTAATGAATAGTTGTATGAAAGCCAGTGCTACTGGAAACGCAGTCTTACAGCCCTGAATGCTTGTATTCTTGTAAAGATCTTCCAAAGCAGGTTAGGTTATAGGAAGGGTGAAGCAGTTTGCTCATCTGACGTGTCATTCAGGATAAACGCTCCTAGGAGCCAGTGATACCTCTTACTCTGGAACTACAAGGGAGTTGCAGTGTCCCGTTGTAACAAGCAATGAATATTGGCATACACGTAACAAATAGAAATGTAGTGTTCTTGGTTTAACCTCAGTCATGTGTTGGAGAGATTTCAGTGCTTTGTTTGTGAACGTAATTTTTTGGCACAGTTTTAATAAGTCAAGTGCTTTGTTTTATTTTGTTACTGAAGCTTGAGTGTTGTGCAGCTGTTTCCATCTCTTCTGAAGTAAATCTGGAAATGTTTTATCATGAGCTGCATCTGTCTGTGTACAGCAGAGCAACCATCTGGGGACTGTTAGAAAGGCTTGAATGACTTGGAAAGAACTGTTTTGCCTAAGAAATAGACGTTATTTTGTCAGCCAAACTAGTTTTAGGTGGCTGTTTGTTAAAAACATCTACTATTGAAAGAAAATAGCAAGTATTTCGGAGATTATTTGTTGCAAATCATCTCTGCCTCATTCTTCATGTGGTGGGATGTTGTTGGAATATAGATATTATTGTCTGCTGAGGTTCAAGTGATGCCAGCCATGTTATATAAAGTCTATATATGTCCTAAAGGTATGGTCCAGAATAGAGAGAATTGCAGAATCCATTCTTCATGCTCTTCAGTCAGAACTTTCTTCATCTGTGTCCTTTTGTTGGTAAATATACCATGTGTGTTGGAAAAAGAGCAAAAAGAAGTAGAAAATGAAGTTATACTGATGAGAGTGCTTATTTCTCATTTCCCTTTCACAGCAGAGTTGTCACATATGCAGCTTTTCATTCTTTACAGGAAGGGATTTGCAGTGTCTGCAGCTATAGGCTTTTGGGGCATGGCTTTTCACTGCTCTTCAAAGTACTGATTCCCCTGAAACCACTGATACCTTTGTTTGCTCCTCTTTTCAGTTGCAGTTTGACTGGCATAGCTAACATTCTCTGTGTTGAGGTAATATTTTGCTCAGAAAGTGGTGTTTGAAAGCAGTATTCAGGATTGACATGTTTTATGTTCCATGCCTACATTTCTTGTGTGAGTTTTGAGTTGTCATGGTGTATTTTGGTGTCACTGGCTACATTTTCTTCAAATATATATTAGGTAAAAGTTCCTAACTTGAGTTTTGGCTTTCAAGTCAGGATTGACAGGTGTTCCTGTTTCACAGAAGATGAAGTATAAAGAGATTGCAGCTTATGTTCTTATTTCTCACTGTCTATTAATGTTTGTATTCTTATTTCTATGGACTTGTCAGTTTATTGTGACTCTTGATAGGATCAAGATATCTTATATGATCTAGATATCCTGATCTTGAATGAAGCTAAAGATTAAGGGATAGAAGTGGTCTGTTACTTTGCTGTGGGTGTTGGCTCCTGATATACTGTAAAGCCTGAAGAAAAGCATCTGAAGAAATTTCAACCTAACATGATTTAGTATGGAAATAAAAGAGTAATTGTGATGCTGTCTCAACATGTTGCTGTGGATCTAGCTATGATGATTAAAGACGCAGTGTTGCAACGAATTTGAGAAAGCACAGTTGCAAAAATCAAAACATCTTCCTTGCCTTCAGACTTAAAATCTCATTCCTACATTAATAATCACTGGATCATAAATGTGAAGACAACTTTATTGCATTCTTTTCAGGAATGTCTGCTTGTATTACATTGCTGTGATGAAATGGGGAGCTAATTTAATCTTTGTGGCTTAACATACCATAACACTGTGCTGGTCACTGTACCATTTACTATTATGAATGACTCTACTGGAATTTACAATGGGATCACTAATCTCTGGAGCATCTATAGGTTGAGCCTTTAGTAGGTTCCTGGCAATGTGACAGTTGTAGAGTTTACAGTTTTACTTTATCTGCAAAAAAAGTATCTCTGTGAGATGGGATACATATCCCTTTTAATATTATAGATTCATCCTTTATAACAAATCCAGTAGGGCCATAAACTCGTGTGACATTTTGCTTCAAGCATCACTCCTATTTAAATGGGAACTCTGTACTGGTACAGCAGGGTATGACCCAACTGTGCTCAGGACATAAGATAAACAAGTAGGATAGATTAATCCTGGCAACTTCTCCTTTGGAGCTCTTGGGTAACACTTAACAAATGCTGAAAATCTGTTATTAAAAATCAATTTACATACCTTTTCATCATGCTGGTGCCAAAACAGTTTTCACTTCAATTGCTGGTGCATTCTTCACCAAAGAGGCCACATTATTTTTGTTTGGTTGATAAGATTTTGCATTGTTCATTTCTGGTTTCCTGGGAAAATGCTCTCAAATGGTCTAAATTACTTTATTTTTTTCCCTCAGGTGTTCCAGTTACTCACTGATCTTAAGCAGCAGCGCAAAGAGAGTGGGAAAAACAAGCAGAGCTCTGGTCAGCAGAATCTAAACACGATCATGTATGAAGTGAGTAGCGCTGTGACGTTCCTCTGCAAATTAGCTCAGACTGGAGTAGGTCACATCCTTAGGTCTGTATATTAATTATTTTGTCTCATATCTCCCCTGTAAACACCATGGTTAAATGCTGTGTTTGCCACTTTTCTGTGGTCACTTTGCTCAGGCTGTGGCTACCTGCACTATTGGAGCAGAGGCTGCTCTTACTAAAATCTGTCACAACAGTTTTTTAGGAGGTTTAGGTTAGAGACTTCTTTTCTTATCATTATTCCAAATATTCTCTCCTTTTAAGACACAGAGCAGAACTTTCTTTCATCTGATAAATTGATGATACCGTGTAATCCTGATTCCAAAGATGAGGCACAAATGTTTTCTGTATTAACCAAAATAAGCTGCCAATTTCCAACTATTTTTCTTCTTTTTGTCAAAAGAATAATCAAATCATATATTCAGGTGGCAACATCAGTTCGATGTCAGAATGGTAACAAGTATTTAATCTATTGCTAGGAAGAACTTCTAAAACTGTATGATACAAATAGGAACATTTGAAATCCTCAAATGAGCAGCTTCAATACAGACTTGCAGTGTGACCTGTTGTGTCTGTGTTGGAGAATTGCACGAGTAGCACCATGATTAGGAGCGAGTTGAAAGCAGTTTGCCTTGCTTGCATGAGTAATCCTGTTGAGCAGCAAAACTACTCATGTGAATAAAATTTGTCCTCGGCTTTGTTTTGTTTTAGTTCTGGCTTTGTTTGAAAAGGTACAGGGCTGTAATTCCTAAGCCTCATATTCAACAAAATAGGGGCTTACATTAAGTCTAATTTAAATCTTCATGGAGACAAACAGTCTCTTCCTGTACTGCTTTGAAACAGCTGAGAAAGATCCTGTAAGTATATTCTGTCAGAAGGTACCTTAAAGCTTTAATTGCTTTGTTACATTGCTATGTGTTAAGTACATATAGGAAGCTTGCTTTAGTGCATGCAGTGAAGCTGGTGTAAACTCTGGGTATATTTGCTTTATATCTGACTAAAAGAAAGCCAGAATTTGATTGTCTTTGCTCATGATGAGTATGTCTTCATGAGCTGTGGATAGGCTTGTGTCCACTGGTATTGAAATAACTAGATGAAGCTTGCTAAACTGGAGCTCTGTTTTGCTGTGTGTCCAGCACTTTAATTGATTTAAAATTGCTAAGGAAAGACTAAATTGGAAAACAAAATGACTCCTATTAATTAATTTTATTACATGACAATATGATGATTTAGTGTTAGTTATTATTGATGAGTAACAACTTCATTTTTGTCTGAAAAGGTCAGGCAGGGCTTGTAGAAAGGAGGGGTATCTAACACATTATTGTGCTTTTAAGTATATTTCTTAACAGTCCAATGAACCTCATCCTTAAGAATACCAGTGACTTGTATTTCATCACTTCTCTACCCATGCAGTAGGGTGATTTATCCTGTGATGTTGTAATCTGTTTTCTTTTACCTAGCATTTTAAAATGATAACAGATTTGAATCGAAATACACTGGAAATACAATTGCCTATTTTCTGATTTGCCTTAGTTATCTTATAGCTCTTTTTTTCCCAGTGTCTGTTGTTTTCTGCTTTGAGAATATTGATGCTTGATTTTTGGCCTCTGACTTTCAAATATAAATATATAAGATTTTCTAAGAAAGAAACTCGGAGTACCATGTAGAATTGTATGGGGGGTTTATTATTGTTACAGACAATCTGTGCATGTGATGTTCTTCTACATGTGTCTCTGTATTTGCCATCCAGTTAGTGCACCAGGAGTCAGTTGTATTGGTACTTTTATGTATAGCTATGCAGTATCAACAGGTAAAGATTTTCTTCCTTAATGCAAACCAAGCATTGACAATAGTCTTAAGTCCTTCAGCTGCTAATGCACGCAGTGCAGACAATGCAAGGATTTCTTTGCCTTTTTCGTTGATGGGCATTATTTCCAACTTTCATTTTGGGGTCTAATCCCAGCAACAAGCAACATTCAGCAAGATTCTAAGCTACTTCCTCTAAAAAGACAGCTGTGAACTGGAGTTTGTGTGGAGTTTTTATCAGCAGATGTTTGGTTTTTACTCATGTCAAGTTACATTATGTATTATCTCTCTGCTGGATGCCCTGTTGTTTTTAACAAAGCAAGCAGATATAACAGCTGCTGCAACAGCTGAGGTTGGTGGGTGTTACATGCAAAAGATGGAGCAAAGATAAATTGTCTTCTCAGATAAGCATTTCTCATAGTTCTTGCAGATGTTCATGACAACCCACCTAACCTGCTTCGATGAACTTTCAGAAAGTATTGCCAAATAGCATATAAAGGATGAAAACAACCATAGATTGGAGAATTTACTGAGTTATTTATGGGTTGGCAGTGAGAGTATCCCTGGCAATGAGCAAGTGAAAACTTGGCAGAAGGTAACATGGTTTTAAGGATGAATAGTATCAAACTTGCCTGAAGTGCTACTGCTTGAAAACACAAAACGCTCAACCCCCAAACCAACAGCAAAGAAATAAACACCACAAAACTGGTAACTTTTTAACCTAGCTTTGACAGTAAATGTTTGTTGGCTTTAAAAGAAGTAAATGTGAGTGGTGGTATCCAGCACATCTGTAAGAATGTCTTGATCACAGTCTTAGCATCATGTAAAATCATTTCAAGCCAAGAAAGCAAATGTCTGCTGTCACCATAACAGGTGTTTTTTCAGTAGACATAGCTAAAACTCACTCCTTTCCTGTGCTCTTCTTCAACATGTCACTTTGGGCTTTGAAGGGATGAGATGAATGGCCTCCAGGGCTACAGAGAGAATAGTCAAAGCTGTAATTCTCACCTGGGTGTGTAATATGCTGGTTGGTTCATGTTGCTACAGAATGAGTTTGCTGGGGCTTTCTGGATAAGTACTAATGTAATTTCTGTCACATAAAGTTATAGTTGTATGTTGCTTGTTTCTTATTCCCTCAGCACATATCAGTATAGTCTTACTGAAGGTAGAAAAATGTCATCTATGACAGTGCTTCCCACTGATAAATAAGAAACCAAACCCCAAGAACTGGAATTGACTTTTCCAGTTTTTCTAAGTAATACTGAGGAGTCTTTCCAAAATCAGCCTATTCCATACACAACCGGTAAGCCAAAGTGTAACTGTGAAATAATAAATACTTTCTTTCTATCTGTTGCAGACACTGAAGTACATTTCCAAAACACCCTGTAGATACCAGAGTCCTGAGACGGTGAGAAATTTCCTCGTAGCAATGAAAGGCCATAAGCTAACCAAGTAAGTTGCACCTTTGTTTAGAAGTGTAAACTCATGGTGATGTTGAAAAACTGATTCCCAAGTGTACAGTATGATAAACTGTTGGGTTTTGATTAACCTATTTTCTACCATTATTTAAATACTCATCCAAACATCTTTTCCTTCACTTGTTAACACCTACATGGATATTTCCTTAAGTGGGCTGGTGGTTACTGCTGTATATCTCAAGCAGGTTCTTGTCAGTATGCTGGTTTTTAGCATGTTTTTGCATGGTCCAAGCGCAGAATAAAGTTCATAAAATGTTTTCTGAAGGTGGAGTTGTAAGTTATAAATTGGTTTTGAACACAGTAAGACAACTGCAAAGACCCTCCCAACCCAACTCCCCCTCTGTTTATTATCAGTCTTATTTTTATGAACTTTCTAAAGGGAAAATGCATTAATTCCTATGAGGTGTTTAAAAAAAAAAGGTGACTGTGTTGCAGGGAGGTAATAAGTAAATAAAATTCTAATTTGGAAATTTGGGGAAAATGTTATTTTGAAGTCAATTTTCAGGTGAATCTGTGAACCCCAGCTGCTACAGGGTTCTGCTCTCTCATTGCCATTGAGCAAGCTACAATATTCAGCTTCTCTTTTTGTGCTGTTTGTCCACCAAGATTTCTGAGATGTACATTTCAGTTACCTAAATGCTGTGTCAGTCAACCTCCCCCCTGCAGTTTCCAGTAAAGGTGAAGTTCATTCTTCTTATTTTGGGAAGTCCTGAGTAGAAAAGAAAATATTTCCTTCATTGTTACAAGAAGACTCAAAGGGCATTTTTCTTCTTTGGCTGTGGTGCAAATACCTGTTCATAGTGCTTGGAATGCATAATCATTTTGAACCTCTCTGCAGAGTGTGAGCCAAGCCTGTTGTAAATAGTCAGACCCAGAAAGAAATTACATCAGTTGACTACTTGCTTGGGTAGCTCTAATCAGTCATCTGATTCTTAAAGCAGAGAGGACAAAGATTTAGTTCCTTCTAAATGCCTCCTTCTTCATCACAAAGGAATACTTTATGCTGTATAGACACTGACTACATTATTTTTCCCTGCTGGAAGGACTCCGAGAGAGTGCATGTTCTGGGAAAGAGAACTACTAATAATTTGGTTGTGTAACAGAAAGAAATGCAAAGTGAGAGCATCTGGAGAGTACCGTGCTATGAAGCAAGTTTTTACCATGTCCAAAGCACAGTAAGTTGTGTAGAAAGCAGGTTGTCAGCTATTTTGTTGGCTTTCAGTGCCCCCTCCCTACAAACAGTCATGCTCACATCCAGCCTGTCAGCAGCTCTGATCACAGTATTGCTGTCTCTGCAGACACAGGGGTGCTAGTACTTGTGGAAGCTTAGTCATGGGTATTGTAACTTTGCTTATAGTGCTTCCTTTTGTAGAACTGAAGTTACCAGGTCAGTATGGCAGTGTTTAGTCCTCTCATAGCTCATTTTATATAGTGGGATGTTAGTTTATGTAGTGGGCATGTTGAAGCATGGAGAAAATACTCCTGGATATAGTATACTATATAGTATATAGTATAGAATATAGTATATATGATAGTATGGAAATAAAGAAAATGTATTAAATTGGCAGCAAACTTTCTTAAGTAAATAATGAACAGCCTTCATTTCTGGTAGTGTGAAACAGTCATCCTTTTTGCAGTGAAACAAGCTGTTTCAGTCTGTGCAGGATACCAGTTTAGGAAAGCACTAGAAGAATGCTACATCACAGCAAAAAGCCAGTGGGAGTTAAAAAGGCAGGAGAGTATTTTTCAGAAGTAACTGAATGAGTCCCATTAAAAACCAAGGGTTTGGGTTTTTTTTTGTTCTTGTCTTAAAGCTAATTTTTAAACTTCTTTCAGATACAATTTGACCAGGACCTCATCGTTAACTCTTACAAAAAGGTAGGGTACATATGACATTAGAAGACAGGCTCCCCTGTATGGGGTCTCCAAGAGTGAAACTAAATGATGTCGGGTCATAAGGACTAAAATTCTTGCTACAGAATCTCTTGGCCTCCCATAGTGCCTACCTGTTTTGTGAAGATCTACGCAAATATTCCCCTTCCCCTGCCTGCCTGTTCTGTGAGCTTGAATATAGCACTGCTGCAAAAATTGAAGTAGTTGCAAGCTTGAAATGAAATTTCTGACTATTTCTCATGGATGCTAGGAGATCATTCTCTCTATCCTTTTTTTCTGAATCAGTCTATGAGGTAAGCAGGAGAATTATTCCAAAGTCGTTTCCTTCTGCTTCATGGCAGAGGGATGAGAGTTTGAAGAGCCAACCTCTAATTTAGTTTCTAGATTTACTGCATTTATCCTTATCTTAACTCAGATTGAACAGTGACATGTTAGTTTCTTGAGCATCCTGCACAACTTTGTTAATATCTTTGTCATCTGGTGAAGAACGTGGCAGCTCTGCTTTTGCCGCATACTTTGCAAAAGAAGAATTATTTAGTGTAATCTTGGCAGTTCTTCTTTCTTCTAATCTTTTCCATTCAGACACTTGAAGTTAAAACTATCAAAGCCCATCTGGTAGCCTCTTCACACCAAAACACAGAAAGCATATGGTGTGCAATTACTATATAATGCATTTTATGTGAAACCACTTAAAATAGTAGTGCCTCCAAGGAAATTCTGAGCTGCCCTTTGGTTCTTAACCAGGATCATTTCAACACTGCTGTGTTGTTAAATAAATGAGAAACTGAAGGCTTTAATCATTTCCATTCTGTGTTATTTGTATAAAAGACCTCACTAGAGATTTTGTTCCACTTACCTGGTAGAGAGCTTTCTCCCCCTTTGGGAAGAAGGATGTTTGCTTCAATGCTTCGACGTTTGCTGTCCCAAGACCTTGCTTACATGATTTTGCTGTAATGACCTTTCCTCCCATGAAGGGTAATAAACTTCGGAGTCTGTCTTTGCCACTTCCTTTCTGGGCAAGGCTTTCAAAGACATGCTCTCTCCTTTAATTGCTTAACTGGTCGTATGCTGTCTCTGCTGGTAACAGCTTTCTGAAAGTAGGTAATTTGATTTAAGATACATGTTAGTTGGTGTCTGTCCTTGGTGAGGGCACAGCAGTGTTTTCTGTTTTCTTGTTGCAAGAGGATTAAAGGATCTGGTTAAAAGACTGGTTGCAAACACCCCATTGTCTTAGACTGCTTCCTCTGCTATTTCAGTTCCTTGTTACACCTCTGCCTCTTCCTCAGGGAGGAAACACTTAAGCAGTGCGTTTGTGCTGTTAGGCTCAGCATCTTCTTTTCTAATACAGGGACTTCAAGGCTTTGACCAGAGAAGGATGTGCAGCTGTATCTAAAAACCGGATGGAGGTCGGTAGTGTGCTGAGCTCGCTGTCCCTGCTCAGCATGTTATTGCAGCACTCAAGCACTAGGTTGTGCTACTGCATGCGAGAATTTCAAAGTAGCAAGGAAGGAGCAGAGAGGAGTTGAGGCACCATTCATTTAAAGAATGGAGCTTTTCATCAAGTGAATTCTCATTTCTCCTGCACTCCTTCCACAAACCTGAAGGTTCTGAAACATTCTGTCTCCAGTTTGCTGATAGCCTTGTGTCGGTGCATGCTGTGGTTCCTGTAAAATCACTTCAAGCCTTTTCTATCTGTACTGCTGCTATTTACTACTCAGGTTCCCAGACCAGCATATATTTTCTGCTGACAGCATCCATTTTCTGGGTTTTTCTCATTTAAAATATGCTAATGCGTGCAAACAACTTAGGCCTTTCCAAGTCAGTTCAGATAGCTGCCTTGCTAAATGGAGCAAATTCAATGACATCTAAAGATAGATTTCACTCATATTGTCAGTAAAGTATGGTTAAGCACAGTTTTTAACTTGTCATCAGTTATTTTGGTAGAATCCAAACTGTAGAACTGAGATTTTTATCCAATGAAAAGCTCTGAACTGATGTTGTACTGAGGTTTATTTTTACCTTGTGGAGGCCTCAAGCTTTGGCTAATGCAGTACAGTAAGCCATGTTGTACTTGGAAATACACTATGCCTCTGGCAGCTAATTTTCCAGTTTTACTCCCTGGAATGGCTTTGTATTTTCTAAGGTAGTATGAGTGGCACTGCATGAAAAGAACATTTATTAAACTGGCCCTCTGTAATTGCCATCAAATGAAAGCCGGCTCTGCTTGTACTTCTCCCTGTTACTGATAGCCTTTCTTGAATTGAATTTTGGAATAATCACATTTCCAATCACTGCATATTATTATACTTCTTTCAAAAATGGTCATAAACATTGCCCTTTTTGTCCTTATGTTAACACATTCAAGGAAGGGTTGAGCTGAAAATCAGCAGTACTTCTAGAAAGTATTTTCCCTCATTACTGCCAAGACCTACAACAAATATGAACCTCTGCAATATTAAACACTGAATGGTTTTCTTTGTAATTTTTGTCTCCTCCAGAGCTTTGAAATGAATATTCAACACTAAAGCCAGTTTAACAATAGCATCATTGAATACTCTTTAAAAAGTCTGTTGTGTTTAAGTGGGTTATAAATTAACCCTTCAATTTGTAGCAGTGTTGTTCAATTTTTCATATTCAGATACCATTATCAGCTCTCAGATTTCATCCTGGACAAATGTTCTGACACTGAAGTACAGTGGTAACCCCACAGGCCAATACAGCCCATGGGCAGGCTGGTACTGTGATTTCACAGACCACAGATCAGGACTGCTCATCCCTAAACTGAATATTGCATTGTCTTGATTCAGATATTTTACACCAGTTGCTATGGTTGATTCAAGACTGTAGAATTTGACTCTTCGGTATTTTCAGCCAGTAATAAAACCCATGGTTATCTGCAGTTAGTTTATGGTTTTCCTAGCAACTAAAAAGCGTATATTCCTGAGGATAAATTCACCTCTGCACAGGCACAGATGTTTTAGGGGACTTTTTTTAGCTCTATATGGTGTATCTTGGCACTAATACCATTCTTAGTCATGCCTATAGATCTCTTACTAGAGAAACAAAATGTGTATACAGTCTAGAAGTTCAGTAGCTAAAGCCATACAATACCATGTTTTACATAAAACAAAATGCTGTAGCTGTTTGGCTCACTGCTGACAGAATGTGATACAGTTTGTCTTAATTTACACAACAGTATGTGACTGTTTTTATTGTTATTTTTAATCTGTGAATTGATTATCATAGAATCACAGAATGGTTTGGGTTGAAAAGGACCTTAAGATCATCCAGTTCCAATCCCCTGCCATGCACAGGAACACCTCACCCAAGACCATGTCAAACAAGGCTCTGTCCAACCTGGCTTTGAACACTGCCAGGGATGGAGCATTTACCTCTTCTTTGGCCAACCTGTTCTAGTGCCTCACCACCCTCGCAGTAAAGAAGTTCTCCCCTAGATCCAATCTGAACGTTCCCTGGGTAGGTTTGAACCTGTTACTCCTTGTCCTATCACTACAGTCCCTGTTGAAGTGCAACGCACTATGCAGTGTGATGTTGAGCACAGGACAGTGCTTTTTTTTGTCTTCTAGAAGAACTTAGTTTTTACTGTGAAGGACTCCAGCACTGTACTCTCTATCCTCACCTCCTACACTCTCCCATCAAACACAGACCTCAGACCCATTTTCTTCTCCCATAACCATGCGCATTTTTGTCTCCCGCAGCCTGAGCTTTGTATGTCGCAACGCCAACTCCACATCATTTTGCCCTCAGCTGGAAATGCTGATCTTGGCTCTTGCTGAGTCTCAGCTACTGCTGGATGTGGCCTAGAAGTGGGAAATTTGCATTTTGGGATTTCTCCCTAGGCAGATCCTGTAAGAGTCTGCACAACAGACAATTAACTCTGATTAGTGCAGTCTCGCTTTATGTGAGAAAATGGCTTGCAGCCGTCACTCATCTTCTGTGTGCATTCTCTTGAATGAGCAGCTTTCATGTTCCAGTGTTAACTCAAATCCAGGCAGTCTAGAGAAAATACAAATAGAGACTTTTGGGGGGCAATTAAGCTGAAAATATTCTTCACCCTCTGTTTGGATGAATGGGGCAGTTATCCTTTTTATTTAATGAGCACAAGGGTAAGCACACATGCTGTAGGGAGTGTGAAGATGGTTTTACCAGAATTGGCAAAAGTTTGGTTTATTTTGTAGATGTAATGGAGCATGAACTAAATTCAGGCTTATAATGTCTTGTGCAAAATACTGCAGTCAGCAGTGATATTGATGCATTTTGAGGCTTGTAGCATTTGCCTGCCTTAAAGCTTATTTTTGGAAGAATTGTGGGTATTCAGGTTTTAATTTGTGTGTGTGCTTGCAAGAAATACCAGATACAGATATTCTGATACTAATAGTCAGGGTTTGGTATCAGTGTTGGAAAAAAGTGCAGTGGGCATTGAGCTCCAACTTAAAATGTATATAGTACTACGCTGCTAATGTTGAGAGCTGAGTAATCCACTTCTCTATTGCAGCATTGAGGCATTTTTGTATTTGCCTCTAGGGGATGCCAGGAGTAGTAACCTTCTGGTCACTCCTTTTATTAAGAGTAAGAAGGTTAGAAATTGCACACAGGGAGAAGAGGTGGGATAAAGACATCAAAAGGGTCCCCTGAGCTCAGTTCACTAGGAGTAAGTCACTTACAAACAGCAGAAGAGCTGCTAAGGTGGCCCTCCGAGTAAGCAGTGGTAGCTGTTCATCTCTTGCACACACACATGCTTGGTATTTCTTGATTAATCTTAGCAGCTGGCTATTTACTAAACAGAAAAGAGAAAAGGTTACTGGTCTCTATTGCGGGAGAAGCATATCCATCCAAACTAGTACCCATTACACCCACACTACTGTCAACATGTTTGTCCAGTTGTCTTCAGTTATAGTCAGTTATCCCTTTGCCATCTTGCAGTATTTTGCCAAAATACGTAACTTCTATCTTCATTATCAAAATGATCTTTAAGTTGATCAGCAAATAGCGGGCCAGGTACCAGTTTTCAGATGCCAGCTACTGAATAGTTGGTCATTTCTCGGTGTCTTTGGATTCCAGCTCTATGTAAATAAAACAAATGCATTGCTTAAGTCGTAGTTATATAATGGTAATGTGTCCTTAGTGTTAAGTAGTGTTCATAATTTCTAAACCCCTGTAACACTTCATGAGCACCTTCAGAGGAAATACGTCATTATGTAGCTTTTGTTTTCTCGCACCCTGGTGCAAATTCCTTTTTGATGTTCTGAGTCATTGTTCCAGTAGGGAGCTTTGCAGAGCAAAACTAGGCATGAAATTTTTCAGCTAACGCATTTTAATTACTTACATGCAAATTATCGCTCATTCTTCTGTCCACATTTTAGAAACAGCAAATACTGTGAAGGATATGCTCTTTGCTGAAGTAATGCTTCAGCATTATTCCATTTGTCCCATCTGTAACACTTCTGTCTGTTCCCTAATGACTTACAGAAATGTTAATGGCTTACAAGGAGAAAGTATTTGGCAGGTGATCTTTATTGTGTCCTGTATTTCTTGTCTTAAGCAAACATGAACAGTTTCACTGATTGATTGGTTTAATCACGTGTGTCATTGGGTTAACTTATTTCTGTTATTTACTGCTCTGCCAGTAAATTTTTGGTGCTGAACATGGTGGAGATCTACCTGTTGTAAAATAGCTCTGCATGAGTAAGTTTTTACATTCTTCAGCACAGGCATGATACGGCTTTGGCTCTCCAAGCCTGTTTATTTGGCTCTGAAGTTTTGTTGGAAATAAACTTCAAAGGTACTACTTTGAAAAGCAAGGATAAGAAAATACCTCTCTTATGTGTCGTTCAGTAAAAGTCAAATAATACGTTTTATCTGGAGAGACAGTGGAGCTATAGGATAGGACTGGGATATGGCTTGCGGCAGAAGTGAAGGATGACTTGTTTGAAAAGGCTCTGGTCTGAGAAGTGGCATGTGAGTGTGCAATGCAGTGAGAAACTTGTATACAGTTATGAATTCATTAAACAGTGGATATAAAAGTCTATAAATAGGGCTTTGGGAGGAGGGGGAAGTGTTTTACAAGGAGATATCCTCATGGCTCTCCTGTGAGAGCTGAAAATAATGTCTCTGTTTTAGCTGTCTGGAAACTGAGGCATGGACATGTGCCTGGCCAGGGACCATAAAGCAAATAACATTGAAAACCAGGACCAGAGAGGCAGCTTCTGTGCCTCAGTCAAGTGCTCAGGCACAGAACCAGACAGTTTCCTAGCTTTTGAGGAAAAAACATTAAATCTTTAATGCCTTCATTCAGGTGAATTTGCCAGGAGATGTTTAATATTCACCCAGCTCTATTAGGACTTCTGCTTTTATGGCAGTGATGTCTTTCACTACAGTTTTACAAAGGTGTGTTGTTTTCTGTCATTAATTCCTTAAAGAACCTCTCAGTTTTAATTCTAGTGTAAAGGATTTCAGTACTTGTCTCCTGTCAACATTAAGGTTTTCTTTCTGTCCTTCATTACTTCTGACAGTAGGAAATGGCAGCCTTAAAATACCTTCTCTTTCTGACAATGTACCAGACAGCATTGGTGCTCTTGGTTCAATGTTAAATTCAGCCGTGCTTTTAGTAGTCTCTTGATCAAGCTGCCAAATAGATATGAGTGGTTGGCATGGGAAAACAGAGGAGGTATATTCACTGCTTCCTACCAATGGAAACATATTTGGATTTCATGCTTGATTCTCCAGACCCAGAGCGATCTAATAAATTTGGCTATCCAAGCTAATTCTGATTCCTTTGAGATGTCTGTAAAATCGCAAGATTCAGAATTTAACACTAAACCTGTTGTTGCCAAGGGGCTGTTAACAGGAGAGTGAGGAAAATGTAAACAGTTACTCAGGAGGGAATAGGGAATGTAGTCATTACAGTCACTGCCTTTAAAGACTGATTTATACTATAACTGACACAAAGAACCTTCTCCCCAGCATCATCCTGTATTTTTGCACCTTACAGTTCATGAGTGCAAGGACTCGTCCTTTTCAGGGTACTGCAAGATCCCCAAGATGAAAGAGGAGGTCTGGAGAGGGGCCATGAACATACATGCATTCTTTCACAGCATTAGTTAGTGGAGGCCCCAAAGAATATACAAACATCTACTGCCCTGTACTCTCTTAAGGGGCTTCTTTTCCTTCTCCCACACCACATCTCTTCCCCACTGTTACACCTCCAAAACCTGACACTTTTAAAGCACTCACCACTTAATTGTACTCCCTTAGTCTTGCTGTCTGTAAAATAGGGGCAGATGGGAATTGTGATCCTTCCTACTTTGTACAAAGCACATAAATAAGTGGGGGAAACTCAAAGTGATCTTTGAACTGTGAAATCTGAAGTGGATGTGAAATCTATATTTATCCACGTGGCAAACGTCACTTCACTGCAGACCTTTTCTGAAGACTGAGAAACATCTTCTGATGTGGTTCTGTAGAAGCAGGAAAGAAGATTCAAAAGATCGGGTGGTACCCATAATATTAGAGCTCATTTTTAAACAGACATTTTGAACTGTTCTGTGATTTGTCACAGTGGAGATTTTCTCCTTTTTCCCTGTCCTTTGTACAAGTTTTATTTCCTTACCCCCCTCTCCAGTTTTGAAATGTAGAGAGTAAAAATGTAGGTACATTTGTCAGGTAAATGTAAATTGAGGTTGTTAAATTATGTGCACTTGTTAATGGTAAGTGAATATATAGGAGGGTTTCTTGGAGCTCTCTGTTCTGAATTGTTAAATTTCACAAATGTTGCATTAAAAAATTATAAGCTTTTCTTTTGAAGCTCAACATCATGATCAAAATTATTTCCCAGCATTTATACAAATGGTGGCAGAATGGCTCAGGGATTAGGTGGAACAATTAAAAAGTCTTCTTTTGTCAGGATGTTGGGTTTGTTTGCCAACAGGCTGGATTTGAAAAGAAGTCATCTCTTTATAGCTATTTCCTGTTCTTAAGGGTTATGAATACACATCACAAAACTGTCTGGTGTAACAAAGCCCATCAGCAGAGCAGTTGTCTTCACTGTCCCCTGTAGTTCTGTTCCCATCACTTGAAATCATGGACATTTTAGCTGAAGAGGGTCTGTTAGATCATCCAGTCTGTGGTAATACAGGATTTTTCCTTCAGGAGACATCAGCCAGGAAAATATTACGTGAGTGCTGCTCGTTCTGAGGGTTTAGTGGATAAATGAAGGGCCTTATTCTTTGAGTGTCAGCCTGGTGCCTTCTGAAGTATTACATTCAGTCTCAACACGTACATGTGTGCTTGGCAAAGGCTGCTTCTGAGGAGTGCAAGCACCTTGGTCTTTGAACATTAAGCAATGTGCATACATGAATGATAAAACATTGAAGTGCCTGACGGCATTGCAAGCTGTGAGCTGGAGTTAAGTTTCAAGGGCAGCCAGTATCGGAGGCCATGTGAAATGGGACAGTGCCTCTAAAGTGTCTCCAGGCACACAGACATTGACCTGTGGGTTGTAAACGCCTGCATGGGAGAGATCTGTGTTCTCTTGAAAGCTGTGCAGTTTCCTTTCTAAACCACCCACAGGTCCAATAAATAAGGGTAATACTCTTCAGAAACAGTTTAAATGTGCATTAAAGATGCCCTTTAAATAATAATAAATTCCAAGCTTTAGTTCTTCAGAATGATAACTCACTACTATGTCACAGACAGATCAGGCATGCTGACTGTCACTTCTCACTTCAATGCGTGAATGTGTGTAATAAAGATGTGCTGCGTAAAAAATATATGACTGCTAGGAAAGGCTGTATATCATGTAATAATAATTCAAGATTCCCTACCCTCAATGTCCTTTCAAGTTTCCTCTTATACTTTAATTCTATGTTGTCATTATAAAACTGCATTTGTTACTGTTTCATACACCCTTTTAAACATCTGTTGTAGCGTTACCAGTGTTGCATTGTGCTTCTCTGTTCTAAAACACAAAGATCAGCTCCCAGTATTAGATGTGCTGCTATTATGTGGTCAGTGTTTTGAGCTTCTGAACTGAATGAAATATGCATTACTAGCATATGACAGCTGTTTTTTTACTTTGGTTTTAGACTTATTTGTATTTAAGTAGGGTGTAAGATTAATAATTCAGAGCTATTGCCTGAATGTTGTGGTTTAATTTAATGAACATACTTGTTTGAGCATGTCTTCAAAAAAAAAAAAAAAAAGAAAAAAGAAGAGAGCTTCTTAAATGTCAATGAAATGTTTTCTCTCAAACCCATTCTTTTAATTTCTTTGAATGATCAAAGTGTTTAAATGGACATTTGTGACTCGTGATTTCTTGATGAGAAAGTAGAGCTAATAGCTGCTTGGTTAAAATGAATCCAGTAAAACAGTGAGGATGGGTGAGCTTAATAATGGTTCTGAACGTACCGTGAATTTTGCCACTGGCTTCAAGTGGTGCTACCCTGTCTCTCTGGAGTATTGAAGTGTTGTGTGTTTAACTGCCAAAGTCAGACAAGTTTTACTAATTTCTCCCTCTTAGTGGCAGAGGAGAATGGAATTTGAACTATTAAAAAGAGAGGCAACGTGGTTTATATATAAAGTCAAAATAAAAGAAGTTAATATTGATTGAAAGGCTTTTGTGCTAAAGGCATGGGACTGCAAATCTGAATTGCTTTCTGTCTGCCTTAGAGTTCAGGAAATCAGAAGTCTTTGAGTTTCTGTAAGTGAACAGGTAATGAGAAGTGTTTGAATTATTGTCAATCAGTGAATTGTCACTTGTATGTTAAGCCAGGCACTGATTGTGGGTGGTGGTTGGGTTCTCTTGATATTTTCTCTGTCTTTGCTGCTTGTGGCCGTGCCCATCTTTGTGGGACTGTGCAATGAATCAAGGAAAAAAGGGAAAAATAGGGAAAAGGGGTTGGTTATCTTCACAGCCCAGCTCAGTCCCTCACCTAGCTTGCTGCATGGTACCCAACAGTAGTAGAAACACAACAGAAAGGTAGATGTGCTTGAGAACAGAGATGACGATATAGTTTTGTCCAAAGATGAATCTGTAAAATACAGCTTCAGACCATGGCAATAATGTATGAAAAAATGCATTGGCATAAACCCCCTGGGATGCAGACAGTACATGTGACAAGTTATTGCTGTTTGACTGATGGGTTATGACTTTTTAAGTAGTCACAATTGTTCCTGTGGTTGTGTGCTCACAGCAAATGAGTCTGTGATATTTTGACAAGTTGTTTAGTGTTTCTATACAGCTTTTAATAAGGCAACAGTGCATGTGAGTTAATGCTTGTACCGTAATGATCTCAGGGTCTCTGCCTTGCCACCTTAGAGGTGGAAGTAACAGTATGTCTGAACACATAAGAAAGTGTTTTAAAAATATCCAAATTATCATGGCAATGAAGCCATACTGCAAACCCAGTCAGAATTATTCTTGGCAGTGGTGTTTCACCCCTAAGTTATCAGGAATGTGTTTGCCTCTTCCCAGTCGTTTGAGGGGATCCTCAAATTACATAGTAATGTGGGTTGTTTTATGCTTTGCTTTTAAACAGGGCAGAAAAGCTCCAGTTGCTTAACCACAGGCCTGTGACAGCAGTTGAAATACAGCTGGTAAGTAACAGTGCTCCTGACTGTTCAAAGCTTAAATGAAAGCAGCTTTAACCTTGAAGATCAATTGAATAATTACTTTCTTATGGTCAGTGATTGAATGTGTCCCTTTATGCGCATCTTCACATTCATGGTTGCAAATCCACTCTGCTTCCTCTCAGAGACCTCCATAGAGACTTGCCCATCTTTCTCTGAGACAGATTCTCCACCTCTGTTTGCTTTAGTGTCACAGAGTGAAAATGCCCAGTGCAGTCATTAGAGGTTAGATAGAGTATTACAACTAAGAATGTATTTAACCTGAGTCTTTTTGCTGCTGCTCTGTAATCAAGTTCTTGATTTTTTGACAGCTGTGATGACCTGATCGTTTTGATGGCAGGGTTTTATGTTACAGTAGAATCAAATGCCCTAAAAAGGAACAAGTAATGACTGATAATGGCACTTTGGGCAGTGGTGCAGATTGAGAAATTGATATAAACAGACTTTTGGATGGAAAATAGCCATTGTCAATCTGTTAAGCACAATTCTGATGTAAAGAGGGATTGTTGCTAGATAGAAATAGTTGATTATATTTTCTGAAGTATTTCCTTAGGAATACAAAATCCTGTGGTAATACATTATTATAATAAGGATATTCTTTTAGTAAGTATCTCTTCCATTAAGAACATCTGTTTACAATCTTATTCTGAAACCAAACTGTGTAGCAACAGGATCATATTTTGCTGCAAAAAAAGGGAAGGATTAAAGAGGTACCAGTAGGACTATTTTTCTTTCATAGCCAGGGAGTAGAAATTATAATGCTGAACGCATCTCGTAAAAGAATGCTTCTAGCTGAAGTGTTAATACTGTGTTTTCTGATTGAAGAGATCAGTGTCAATCATCAGCCCAACCAAGAGCATTAATCATAGAATCATAGAATAGGGTTGGAAAGGACCTTAAGATCATCTAGTTCCAACCCCTCTGCCATGGGCAGGGATACCTCCCACTAAACCATGTCACCCAAGGCTATGTCCAACCTCGCCTTGACCACCGCCAGGATTGGAGCATTCACAACTTCCCTGGGCAACCCATTCCAGTGCCTCACCACCTTTACAGTAAAGAATTTCTTCCTCGGATCCAATCTGAACTTCCCCTGTTTAAGTTTGAACCCATTACCTCTTGTCCTGTCAGTACAGTGCCCCATGAAGAGACCCTCCCCAGCATCCCTATAGACCCCCTTCAGATATTGGAAGGCTGCTATGAGGTCTCCATGCAGCCTTCTCATCTCCAGGCTGAACAGCCCCAACTCTCTCATCCTATCTTCATAGGGGAAGTGCTCCAGTCTCCTGATTGTCCTCATGGCCCTCCTCTGGACTTGTTCCAACAGTTCCATGTCCTTTTTATGTTGAGGACACCAGAACTGCACACAATTAAGACTTCATGGGTTTTGCTTAGGAAGTTAGTCATTAGTGATGATGTAGAGCCTGTCTCTTACCTTTGTATATGCCGAGACAGAGATTGATTGTGTTCTCATATAGGCCATATATAGTCTGTTTTCCCCTTGTTTCAATGCAGTGGTCTTTATCTGCTTTCAGGTGACTCTGTGGTTTTGTCTGTCTTTTCCCTCCCCCCCTCATTATCCTACCTAGTTCCTGATAATCTTATCTGACCATGAAATACTGAAAATAGTTTTGGTTTTGTGTCACATTTGGAGTCCAGGAAGCAACTGTAAGAAATTTAGGCCTTTATATTGTAAATCAGGTTTCTGTGGAGTGTTGTACTTCAGATATTCCAAGGTTTGTAATGTCAAGGTTAGATAAAACTCATTGCTGAGACTTGCACGATACAGATAAGAGATTTAAGTTTGGTGTCCATTACTGACATGTAACCCTTCTCTAAAGATCAGAAGCAGCTTTTAATATTCATACATCTAAGGACTAACCTAAACGTGTATCGCCATGGAAGTATTAGGGATGCAGTTACTTCTGTTCCATTGTGATACCCCTGTAATTGCCAGGGCAAGATTCTCCAAAACTAGTGTTGCAGTAACCTAAGTTGACTGGGTTGTTAGCACTGTGTTAAATGAAGCCTCCCCAGAACTGCAATGTGTTTACTCTTTCATCAAAGCACGTCAAAGTCTTTTGAGTGCAGTAACTGCTAGGAAACTGCAGGCCATTTTTGTTAGTGAAATACAGAGACTAGAAGCAAGGAAATTATTTTGCTGTTTAATTGCTGTCTTCAATGATTTTGGGGTTTGGTAAGGACTGAGGAAAGTGATTGTATCAGCACAGCTTCTTTTGAACACACAGACCCTGTCTTCTCTGAGCATCTTTTGAGTATAAAATAATGCAGACCATTGGAGGCTACCAGCTTTTTCTTCTTTGATGTCAATAGGGAGAAGATTACCTATTCACATAGTTCATGCAGGCAAGTCAATTCACTGCAGTTGGTGAATGAGAGACAGCCTTCAGAGAAGTGAATACTAGGTCTGAAATCACCTTGATTCTCTTTTCATCAAACTTTCCCCTGCCACTGAAAAGCTTTGAGTTGTTCCTGGGATTGAATCAGAAATAAATGATGATGGAGACTTCTGACCACTTCATCTAATGTAGGCAAATCAGTCTTAAAAGCTTTAAACAAAATGCCACACAAGCTGTATCTCTGTCTCTTGCTTACTTTAATAGTTTTGATGTCTCAAACTTTTAGTCAGTGCTGCCTGTCCATGGAACATCTGATAGGCTTTTAATAGCTGACGTGAGAGGATAGTTATATTTACTACTGCTTCTTGCTTTTTTGCCTTTCCAGCTTTTTATGTTTTTATTCCCTTCTATAAAATTCTCTGTCTTTTGTTGCATGCACACAATAAATCAATTTTGATAAAATTGTATTTAAGCTAAAAAGCAAATTTATGTTGTGATCTTTTGATCTCAAAGTTCCTTTGTAAATCTTTATGCATAAATCGCTGTAATTGTTCATATTTGTCTTTTCTGGAGTGCATGTGAGGATTTATTTTCAAACAACAATAGCAACAAAAGGAGCATGAAATTCTAATTCATATCCCACAGGGTAAAACACTGTACACATTGCAGCTATCTTGACCTCCTGTTTTAATCTTTAGCATATGTTGTTCCCGGCTCAGTGATTCAATTCACAAAGAAGAAACAACAAACAAAACAGTGGTGCTCATCTAACCATGACAGTGGGCCAGCTTTACTTAATGCTGAAACACAAGGGGTTTGAAGATTAAACATCATCTTTTCTAATGAGCAAATTGCTCCACATTCTTCTTTCTGAATAGAAAAGTGAATTTCAATTCTGTGCTTTTGAAAACTAGATTTCCATCTTGGAGAACTTGGTACTTCATCTTATGGGCTCTGCATAACCAGCCTGAAAAATGGTCTGTTATTGTTGAATGAAAAGTAAGAATGTAAAATATCCTTCTGGAAATGAAAGATGTTAAGAGGATTTAATCATTTTACATTCTCAACAATATATTTTGCTCCCCGCTTTGCATACTTGGTTAATTATCTCTGAGGGACATTAATCCAATCATTCAGTCTTTAACATTATTCCTTTTTTTGTGTGCCTTTTTTTCTATGAGCATGTTCCTGTTGAACAATTTCAAATTACCGCTCAAAGGAGGAAATAGCAGTAATTTTCTCATAAAATATGTATCTCCTACACTGGACTTAAATTGTGTGCTTGATAGCTTTGGAAGGGATCAGACCCCTATTTTTTACTGATTACCTTTTAAATAGAGCTTTTAGCTTGGCATTCAAATAAATGATAGCTTTTAACCCACAGGTTGTTCTCTTCTGTGATGCTGATGTTTGTTACCCATCAAATATTACTTATTCTTGAGACAGTTTCTCAGTTCTGACAGAACTTTGCAGGGTTCTTTAGTGTGGCTTTATTTATGCTTCTTAATTCGCAGGGTATTGTCATGTCTCAACAGGATAAGCGTTAGCAATGAAAGCTGAAAAGAAGCACAGGGAGGATGGTGAAGTCTCTTATACTTTGCTTGTATTTGGGTAAGCAGAAAAGACAAGGGATGGCTATAATTAGGGAAAGCATGTTCCTAAAATGTTTGTCCTTGTTTCACTGGGTAAAAAGGAGCAAGTATGCATGTTTATATGTCTGTGTTCATGTTTTGTGCTTACATGTATACATGGCACTACTAACATGCAGATTTGTACATTTATTCTATGAACAGACATTTTAATGTTTGAAATTAGCTTGGTAGTCAGGCAAACTGGTCTTTTCTGATTTACCTGCTCCATAAATGAAGTCTTCAAAAGCTTCTGAAAACTAGCTTTCTGCCATGAGAATGAATCAGCAAGTTTTAATGGGACTTACTGCTTAATGGAATTCTATTACTGTGTTCTGATTTGGTAATTATGGTTGTTTTGTTCCTCTGAGAAACTCATACATAGTGCTCCATTAGAAAAAACTACTGTTAAAATGTGCAGCTGGGAAAGGCTGCGTGGTACTAAAATATTCCACATACACATTTGTTTAATAAGCCCAGCTCTGGTTCCCAGTAGCGGTTATGTTACTGTGCAAGGCATCTGCCAGTGTTTAATTCCACACTTGGCAAGTGATTTGTCTTTTCATTCTCATGTAGCAACATTCAGTGATGGATGTTGTATGCATGTTTCATTTTGCTGTGTTAGGAAGCCCATCCATAGATGAATGTGGAGAGGAGAACAGAATTGGCATCCTTTTCTTGCTGTATTCTCCGTTTAATAAGTAATTGCCTGATTTTAAGCTTTAAGTCCAGTGAAGTTAGTTGGACTCCTTGAGTACTTGAAATTAAGTCAATACATAAGCTATGGCTTAACACTTGTAGCTATGAGGTGCTTAGGCAGGTGGAAAATTGGTGATTAGACTTTTAAATACAGGTAGGGTTGCTCTCAAAGGTGAGCAGTGGTGGGGCTTCCAGCTGCCTTGTGAGTATGTTGTGTATATTCCATAGTTCTGAAAATCTGGCCGGTTTTGTCAATACATTCATTGATAAAGTAAGAAGCAACTTTAGGTACTCAGGCTTGAAAAGTATATCTTAGCTGCAGGGGGAGCATGCCTCCCTTTTTTAGCTGTAAGGATTGTATGCCAGTTATTAGCAAACTTTTCCTGTTTCCTTCTTTGATTCCTTCTTTAGTTATCTTGTAGATTATATTGTTTAGAGCATTAGCTGGAGGGGAAATAAAATGTGAAAATTGCTTAGTGTAATAATACATTGCAGTGATAGCTTAATAGCTGTTACAAATTTGAGTGAAATAAGAAGTCATTGAGGTCCAACTTGACTGAGTTGATCTTGGCCACGTAGTTCCATTTCCTAGCAAACACTTGTGTATATGTATGAATGACATTGGTATGCTATAACACTTGCTACAACAACACTGCAGTTATTTTGGGATAGTATAGACTTGAATGCTGAAAAGCTGTAACAGCTCAGGAATTATTTATTACAAGCAGCAGTATAGCTGACATGGCTTACTGCCTGTCTCTTGTGTTCATTTCAAGCAAATCCTTGCTCTCAGCCCTGAGGAGACTCACTTGTCTTGCAGCAGCTCATGCTGCAAGACAAGCATTTATCTAGAATAAGTGCTTTTTATCTATCAACTGTGTTACTATAACATTGTCCAATTCCTATTACTTGCACAAATCCCTGTGTATTGCAAATTCACAGTTCAGTGGAGCTTTGGTTGATGATACCCTACACTTAGCACGTGGCATCATCTGTGAGGATAATCTATTTCCATTTGGTACCTGTGGCACTGCCAATATAAACATCTTATGTCATACACTTATTAAAAACATTAGCATTTTTGTTTTCCTTAGTATAAACTTTGCATTCTTGACTGCTTATGATTTGAAGCTGTTGCTTGAGCACTGTCAGCCAATTGCAAGGTAGAGGACAGCAAGGCTTTTTGATAGTTTTTTTTTTTTCATCTGTTGGTAAGATTCTTGCTGGAAAAGCAGATACTTGAATATAGTTGTTTCTTTTTGCCTCCTAGCCTTTTTCATACACTTAGTTTCTCTTCTGAGTATCATAATATTATTTCCTAGTACTATCAGTAGCTAAGGTATTTTGTCTTATAAATCAGAAGACTCTGAACATCTGTTGAATCTAGAATAAGCTTCTGAGTGACCTTCTGTTTCACCAGAAATCTGTTTTCCTTTTGGACAGTTTCATTTGTGCCTATCTGCGTGCTCTCTGTGATTAACTTTGTGGTTTTCATTTTTGCATCCTGCTTTGCAACTTCCTAATTGCTTGTGTTTCATAAGTCACTGCTCAGACTGTTTCCCTGAGGAGTGAAAGAAATTGATTTTTACAGCTTATGTGTTTGTTCCTTTGACCTGTTGAGTAGTGTCACAGCAGAACAGTGCTGAAGCATCAACCGGAATAATAAGTTATCCATACTGCCTAATACAGCGTTTTGACTATTGGTAGTTCCTCGTGTGGGAGCTGTTAGTGAGGATGCATGGCTTGGAGGCGCTGGGAGGTGAGCCCCTGATGAGTTTGCTGCAGTAGTTTAAGGAATTACCACTTCCCTCTGGCAGAGGCTGTGGATCTGTCAACAGAAGGGAGTTTGGAGCTGCTTTACCCACTCCTTAGTGCAATATCTGGCATCTTTCTTTAAAGATGCTTTTCACAACAGTTTAATGAGACATCAGCATCAAAGCATCTGAAACATGTGAGGCTATTTCCTTTCATCAACTTTCTGGTAAAGTATGATTTCTTAAGCTGTCACAGCAACCAGTAGAGATTGTCTGTTGAGTCGTATCCGCCATTTGTCAGTTTTGCAGGCTTCTGTGTTCAACCAATACAAATGACACCAGCATGCTTGTTCATACTGGGAGCTGGGGTGTTACTCATTTGGCACTGAGGAGCACATCACAAGCAGTAATTAGACACTCATATAAGTGTCCTTAAATGCAGGAGTTGAGAAGAGTAGATGCTGATGCAGAAATCACTCTATTCTCTAACTTCTGATTAAATCCTTGTGGCTACTGGCTATCTGAAGCAAGCACCTAAAGGAGGAAATTTTTGGAGAAGAAAGGGAAAGGAGATACATAGGGAGGGATAAAATTTAAATGGGGAAGAGGATCTGACTTCATGTGATCCAATAAATTAAACCTAAACTAGTCAAGAGGCCATTTTTCTGAAGATCAGAGAGCAGTGGGATGGTAATAAATGTGGGAGACATTGACCACTAAGAGAAAAATCATCCTGCCTTAAGTGGTGCTGCCTGTCCAAAGGATGTGGGCTTTTTCTGTGTATGGTTCCTGGAGCTATGAGGCTGTCACCTTTAAAATTCAGTGTAACAGTAATTAATAACCTAGTCCAAAAACCAGGCTGATAATCCTCTACAGGACTTAATAGCATGGGTCATCTACAGAGTAGTGGCTTTGTCAGCAGCGTTGGCAACAGTGAGTGTATGCACACACTACAGCGTACTGGATTGTATGTTGTTGATGCTCCAAGGTGTGCTAATCAAGCTGCTGAGACGATCACTTCTGAAATGCAGCCTAGCAGGTAATTATCTGGTACCACTTTAGTAGCTGCAGCAGTTGCTTACACAGAAGGGTAATATTAGGAGCAGTTTTAGTATATTCTGTTGCACAATGTATAGTGTAGCAGCTGGTGGTAATGAGAGCCAGGGCTGTTTTTCAAGCCAGGGTTCTACAGTAGTTCTTGAACTAACAGTACTTGGAAGGCCACTCCACAGAGAATTTCATCCTTTGATTAGGATGGTCCCCAGAAACAGTCATTTACAAATGGATATGCACTCTCTGCCTGTGCTGCAAGAGTGGATTCTAGTATCTGTGAGTAATGGCTGATGAAAGATGATCAGATTGTGCAAAGAGGGCTCATAGGACATTGAAGGGGAAAAAAAAAAGTTAATTGAATATACCACTCTGCTTTTTACAAGGCAAAGATGTGTCTGAATAGCTGACAATTTATAGCTAGAACTGATTAAAACTGCATTGACTTGGAATCATAAATTAATATAAATGACAGTGCTTCAAAGGACATTCTAAAGGACTTAGTATAAAAAAGAAAATCAGAAACCCCACAATCCTAATTGGTTTCATTTGTGTTTGAAGAGTTCTTTTGGCTTGCTTTTCCAGGCCTCTGACAAGCTTTTCCTTTTAACAGCTGCCTTTAAATTAGGGCAGTTGTTTTTACTGGTAGCAGTGATATAAGTGTTCCCATAGCTCCACAGTGAGAGTAGGGCCTCTAATTAATTGTAGGGAATTTTACTGTTGATTCATGACAGCATATTTTGTGTTGCTCATATCTTTATATGCCTTTATCTTCAGGAATCTCACAATCTAAGCACATTCTGATGAAGTATAGGATGAGGTGGTTTCTTTTATGGCCTGCTTATATATAGTTTGGGTGCAGAATAAGATAGAAAGGTTCAGTTAACCACTTTCTGTCGTGTCATTTCAATTCATACATCAAAGCACAGGAACTTCAGAGAATCAGCCTGGAAGGTAGGTTCGCGCATAAGCTAAATGAAAAGCCTGGCTCAATGTATGCACGTATACCAGTGAGAGAGGCTTTAGAAGAAATCAGGGAGGAAAGTCTGTTCTGAGTGTGTCATTCTGCTTGCTGTAAAGCAAGCAGGGTCTCATTGTGGAGTGCTAATTGTAGCAGTTAACAATAGAGCTCTTCTGTATTTTTTAATATTGTAAGAGTTCCACTTTGTAAAATGCTTTTGCAATGAGCTCAGACTATGTCTTGCATCCATTGAGAATTCTCTTTCCCAATTAGTTGAATCCTTCTGTTTGGATTCAGAACAAGGAAGGAAGTATGGATTTAATGATTACAATAGTGTGCTTTTTTAACCTGCAGATGGTAGAAGAAAGTGAGGAAAGGCTGACAGAAGAGCAGATTGAGTCACTTCTCCAGACAGTCACCAGTATTCTTCCAGGGGATCCTGAAGAACAACAGCGAGACTCAGCAATGGCAACTGAAGACAAAAGTGCCCAAGCTTAAGATGCGTCTAAACCAAAGCTGGCAACAATTTCCGCAGAAGAGAATGAGCTAACATTTTTCTGTTTTTTACTTGATACCAGTTTCATCTTGTATTGGACATCATTGACTCGGAGGTGATGAGGGAACCCATTGTTTACCAGAAAGCATGGAAAAGGACACTATTGTTTTGGCATTTTGTCATAAACAGGGATGGTAATAACTGAGTTTGTAATGTCTTAGAAATTAGGGGGCACAGAATCTGAAGCTTTCGTATTTTTTCCATTGCCCATGTAACAGCTGTACATTTGAATAGGCTCATATGCAGCTGGCACTGTTTTAATTATCACAGCAGTGCTAAAATTATAATTGCTTTAATATGGTTTTGAATTGCCCAACTGGTTTTCTGAATGCATTCTACAGTACAAAGCCAACTTGTGGAGCTGTTTGTGAAGAGGGCTCTTCTCAGTGACCAGAACAGAGAGTAATGTACAAAACCAGCTTGGTATCTGGCCAGACAATTTCATGTAGGCTGTTGGCATCATGGAAGTGAGAGGGTCTGTTGGAAGGGTAACTGTTCTCAAGGATGTCTGGCATTTCTTGATAAAAAAATAATCCAGATCATCAGCTAAATAAGCGTATTACCACCATAATCAGCTGCATTGGACCAGTTTACAGCAGCTGAGGCTCTGGACTCAGATGTTAAGGCTCTTAGTCATACAAACAGAAGAGCATTTAGGTGAGGTGTATGTTTTCCCTTCAAATAATTGTTTCAGTAGATATATATAGACAAGTCACAGTCTTGTGAATATGCTTGTTACCATGAAATAAATGGATGAGTCAACACTGAAGTGGAGTCCTAATCTGGTTTGGAAGAATGAGAATCAGTCCTGGTTAAAGCAGAATTTTCTGTGTACTGAGCTTTTGTCTGATTAAAGATTTCAGGATCAAGTAGTTAATGTTGAAAGCATTGATTGTAATAAATCATTTGGGTAGTATATAAATCATTTGGGTAGTATACATATATATACATAAAGTCATGAATTATATATGGCACTGGTTTTATCCGATGACTGCAGACCATTCTTTTATAATTATAACGTACTGTAAGTAGATGTCATGGGTTTAGCAGCAGCAGTCATTTTTCTTTAAGCAGTAGCTGGTGTAGCACTGTGTTTTGGATTTTCAGCTT
>JASSUY010039004.1:40585-60661 GCA_032466535.1 Forpus xanthops
TAAAGTGGGGGGGGAAAAGAAGGTTGGGAGGAGTGAGTGGGCAGGCAGATTGATTTACGCCTCAAACCACGACAGTAGAGATAAAGCTTGAAAAGTATCCTGGGAAATTTGTGTCTTATAGACAAGATGTAAGAGTTTGGATCAGGATGTCTGACTTCTTTCCTCTGCTTCTGTCATGGTTTTATTTTGTGGTTCTAGACAAAGAATTTATGCTTTCTGAGCTGTATATGAAAGGGAGAGATAACTTGCAGTGTCTGGGGGATTTACGATACGCATTTCCACAGTGTTTTAAGCTGCTTTGATGTTTGGAGAGGAGAGTAAATAATTGGAAAATGTATTTGTTACCTCTTAAAGGTAATTTATCTGAAATGCATTCCAAAGCTGGAGACTACAGCTACATTTTGACTGGAGAAGCATAGTAGTATTAGAGGGAAAAGTCCTTGGTGAGTTTTATGATACATCATTATGCATTTTTCTCTCTAAATGCGCAGCAAAACAAAAGAGATAAGTAGATCAGAGCACAGAATGACGTGCAGTTAATACCAAAATTAGCATTTTTACCCATAGAGATCATGGTTTGACATGCTCTGGCCTTGGCCTGCAAGTGTTTACATTTTTAGCTGTCTTCTTATAAAATGAAGTTACTGAAGCACGTTCTAAGCTTACAAAAAGCAGATGGAACCAGATTGCAAGTGCCTTTAGCCTGCAAGAATATTTTAACAGATCTCTGAAGCTGGATGTTCCATCTTGGGAATTGCTGATTTGTTATCAGGATGGATTTTTGCCAGCATCCATGTTGTCCTCTGCTGTATGTGTGTTGTACAAGATACAAGAACTTGCTGTTGTATTTAACCTTGTCATCAAAATGAGTTCCAGATGGATACCTGCATTAAACTTGTGCAAATGCATGGGCAGCTCTTTCAGGCTCAGTTCAGGTATGTAAACTCTTAAGTTCTCTATAAATGTAATTCTAAGTAACATTTGAAGGGTTCTGGGATTTTGACATCTGCATTACATCAAGAAATAATTTTTAAACTTGCTGTCTCTGATCTCTGATCCTGTAAGCACAGGTGAGGAATTGCTGTGGTGCTGAGAGCAGGTTCATGTTGTGCTGTTTGCTCTCAGGTGTGTTTTTTTGGAAAGCCAAGACTCGAAAATGGTTTATGGAAAGCAAATGTCTCATCTTGCTTATGTGATACCATCTTTCCAGTGTCCTGTGTCTTACATGAAAAATGTGCCTCTCTCCCAGGGCTGCTTTTTGTTAACTAATCGGTTACCTAACTCGATAAATATACTCTGCTAATTCTTTTGAAGGAGAGAAGATGGCATGAAGAGATGGTGGCCTTCTGATGTGTCACAGGTACAAGAAATCATATGTGTGTGTTGGGTACTTCAAAGGTTGGTCCCTAGTATCAAGAACAGAGTGGCAGAGTACTCACTTTCTGATATTTAGGAAGTGCATATTGCTTTTAGCTTTCTCATTTCTTACATGTTCCTCATGTTTATTCTCTGCTGCATGTTTGGCTCTTGGCTCATTGACAGCTCTGCTTAGTGCTCTCAGCACTGCTCTGAGAGAAAGAGGGAATGAGCTGCCAGAATTCCTCTCCCATTTTGGTACTCCTAAATACCCAGGATTCCTCTTCTCATAAATTCAAGCCCAAGAGGGCTTTGGTTGGCAGCCCTTGCTGGAGAAGTTTTATTAGAGGATTTGTTTTATGGGAGAAGAAGCTCCTACCTGGCTGTGCTCCGGAGCTGGGAAATGGATACACTGGGAAGAGAAATGTCCACAGGGAATCTTGTAAAGATCCAGGAAATCCCTGTCAATGAGCCAAGCAGCTTTGGTGGTGGTCAGACCATGGCAGGGCTGCATAGGGGGCTGCTGCCCACCACTGAAGTGCAGACTGACCAGCTGCCATTGTCTCACGGGGAGCAAAAATCATGTTGTTTCTGTGTGGTGTGTTCACTAGGTAAATGTGTGTGGTCTTCGTAAGAAAAAGCAACCCCCCAACATTTGGAGGTTTGGCTTTCTTCTGGAGCAGGTTTTCTGCTGAAGCGTGCGATGAAACACCATTGAAGCAGTACATTGGAGTGGCATTCACACCTAATGTCTCAGTGTGCTGAAGGGGTTAAGCAACATCTACAGAGTGTCTGAAAGTGTTTATGCAAATGTTTTTAAGGAGGTTCTAACATGAACAGCTCTGTAGGTAACTTTACTTATTAAAGGCTCTACTGGTCATAGACAAGCCATTGCTTTAGAGATTGAACAAACGGGGCTGATATACACCGTTTGAGAATCATGCTTTAAAATGATTAACCATCCACATCAGAGTCCATGAGGGGTGGATGCCTGCACTGTGTTAATCCTGGCAGACCCTGACGCAGGACGAATAATCAATCTGGACATGTTTTTGAAGCTATTACACCATAGAAGAAATAAAGCTGAGAAATGTAACTAGAATACAGCTGATTTATAGCAGAGCAGTCAGCACATATCCTGGAGCAAATTCCTCATGTCCCAGGCCCATCTTGGAGGCTGCCTGGGGAGAGCTGCAGGCTGCTTGAGTCATACTTTGCTCTTCATCCTGCTGGAAATGCGTTTCTCCCTCCTGATGGTTGAAGGGGAAAGACCTGGTTGACCCAGTGTGAGTGAGGAGGTTGAACTGGGTAATCTCCAACCTCACTGTTGAGCCTGTCTGTTTTCCCTCCTGCTATGCACTTGGAATGTTTTTGGTTGCTTGCTCAGCACAGAGGCAAAGGCTGCTCTCCTTAAGATCTTTGAGGCAGCAAGTTGGAGGTTTCTCCCTTGTCCCCCTTTCCATTCATGCCCAGTGGCTTCTTTGCTGGTGGGTGCTTTGGGGCTCTGGCACGGTGCAGGTACTTCACTTCTGGGATGTGACAAAGGGAAGAGGACAGTCTTCCCACGATGGCAGCAGGGTTTTATGTCATGCGTGTCATTTCATCAGTCCTTGCAGCCTGAAATAAGCATTTCTGAAGTTGCTCTGTGTTAGTGGTGTGTCCTGCACATTGCAGCTACGACAGTGAGTTGAGTCTGTTCCAAACGAGGATCCTGTAGTGTAAAGGCTGTGTTCCAGGATGCTGCTGGAGTAAGATGGTCTTTCAGTGTGATCTTAATAACAGTTTTCTCTTGAGTTTTGCTTAATGCTATTCCGCAGGCCAAATTAATCCATAGAGCCTCTTCACTGCCTTACATTTGACCTGAGGTACAGAACCGTTCACTCACTCATGCTGGCTGTGCTCGGCCCCTTGAGTCAAGCCACGGGCGAGTTAACGCAACCACGACTGAGGTTATTCTGGATCCTGGTTTTGAAATGCACAAATCTCCCTGTACTGCATTGTCTATGACTAAATATTTTCCTGTTTCCCCCCCCCCCCCCAGTGTGGCAGCTCTGCCATGGCAATGCACAAACAGCACGTTCTGCATCCCAGAAAATGCTTTGCTTCTAGGCACGAAATCTGCTTCTCTGTGCTTGGGCACAGGCTTTCAAAGCATCACTTTTGACAGGGAAGCTGCTGTTGTTGTGTGACTTCTGAAATGCATTGGGCTTTGACAGGGGAAGGGGAGGTGGGGGAGCCTGTGTGCACCTCAGCCTGCTGAGATGGGGCTTTTCCCACTTCTCTTACTTCATTTTCCGTCTGCTACCCATAACCAGCCTATTTCAGCCTGTTTCTGCTGCCAGTTCCCAGAGCAAGGGGATGCCAGGCTCTTCCAAATGACAGACTGCAGAAGGAGCAGGAAGATCTTTCATGCCTGAAAACTTGGTTTATTTGCTCGTAGCAGTTGGTCTAAATAAGAGAGCATCTTCCCCCATGATATCCCTCACTGATACACTGAGCGTGTTTGGTTATGAAATTCTCCTGGCAACTGAGAAGGACTTATGGAAGTATCATTTGATTCCTCTCCAGCACAAGCAGGTGATGCTCACAAGGTAACCACCCCATAGAAATACAGCCTTACATTAACCATGAGTGACAGCCATTGTCCTTTCCACGTGACACAGTGACCAGGCATGCACCACCACTTAGCTCCTGCTGTTCCCAAAGGTCAATTCTTTGTCCTTAGAGATGTATTTCCTTCTCTGCAGATGGGCAGTGCTGGGATGGAAGATGCAGTGAGGAGCTGGTGTGGCAGGATGAATGGTGTCTGTCTGGAGAGTTACATAGTGACTTTGGAGGTGGGATCAGGCAGCAGATGCCAGCTCTGCCACTGGCGTATGGCCTTAGGGAGGTTGTTTCTCTTCTCTATTCTTTCTTCTCTCTTTCTCAGGGCTTGTAACCAGGCTGACACCAGGAGTACTGCACAAGGCCTTGTTCAGTCCTTTTGTGCATCCTGACAGGTAAAGGAGCTGAGGAGAAGCTGCAGCCCTCAGCTTTCCCTGTGCTTTGAGACCAGCATGTGGGTGCCCATAACGCTGCTGTGACGTGGTCCTGTCCCACTGGACGTGCGGGTGTCCACCGTGCTCACAGGCTCTGCTCCCAGCCCCGACAGGACGTGTACTTGCATATCTATGAACGCTTGGAGGTTGTTACAGGGAGTCGAGTCAGGAATTCCACAGGACGAGTTGTTGCCAGACATCAGAGCCTTGCACCCATTGGAATTACCCCACTATGAAGGCATGTCCTGCATGCGCTGCGCATCGTTCCTGTTGTTTGCAGCAGAGTTACCGGGGAGCTGAACTGTGGTGAGGTGACTTTCTAATCAAAACATCTGTGCTCGTGAATTGGGCACAAGATCAAATCTGAGAATCGGGCTGAGCCGTGGAGCCAAAGGGAAGTGTTCCCTTGTGGGTGGGCTGCCAAGCACCGGTATGCTGGCATTGTGGGGCGGGTGGCCATATCGTTTCAGCAGGGACAGGTCATGCTTTGCATGAGCAGCAGTTTAAGTTATTTAATGGTGATCAGAGGGTGATGTTTATGCAGGAAATCTGACCTACACAGATTCCTCGTGAGTTTAAAACACAACGGTAGGAGCACATCCTGCGCTGGCATATGTGGACATTGCTCTCCTGACAGCCAAGTGTGCGGGAGCATCCTGTGGCTCAAGGAAAACATGGAGAGGGCAACGCCTGTTATCCCAGTGAGAATGTGCAAAGGGAGATGTAAGGACACCAAACCTGACCTTTCTGCAGCAGCAATGTGTTAGTGTCATTAGGCAAGACTCGGTGTCCCAGAGTGAATGCCATCGTAGAGCTGATGTTGGGACATGGGAGGAGTGGGGCAGGGAGCAAGCAGCTGGAAAGCCGCCAAGAGATGAATAAGCATTGAGTACCAACATGAGCATTGTACCTCTTCCTTGCCCATGAGAGAGATGCCTTCATCTGGGTGGTGACATCCTGAGGACACTGCTTCCTCACCACTGACTTGATAACCCAGTGCTCCTAATGCTGCACTGTGAGAACAGGGGTTGGGATCCCTGTTCCCGAGTGTGATCCCGTAAAAGGGGAGGAGGTTTGGGTCAAGACAAGCAGGGAATTTGCTCTCCTTGGGATGTTAAAGCTCTTAAAAATACTCCACCAGCAGCTTGGATGCATCCACCCCCCTCACACCCCCCCTGACAAGACCAGGTGCTCTCTAAAGAAGCCCAAAGTACCCTTTAAAACCATATTTTATAGCCTTCCCAGAGAGAGGAAGGTCACGTTAACCCCCTTTCCAAAGGGCTGGTCTGTGGAGGCACAGATTGGGATCCAGCCAGCATCCTGGAGGGAGGCGATGGCAGAGTTGTTTAGGTTGGAGCTGCTGAAGACGTTGACAGAGAAAATGTTTTGTGTTCCCACAGAAATAAATCCTACTGCAGAGCTTTTATTGAGCAAAAAGAAAGGCTTGTGCTGGAAAAGAGCTGCAGCCAAAGCACAACTGAAATGCAGCGAGCAGTTAGGAAACAGTTCAGGGCCCAAGAACTTTTGCTTGCCACAGGCAGGAGTCTCTGTGCACATGTTGCTTAAATTCATTTCCCTCTGCATTAAGGATCTTTATTTTATTAACTTTATAGAAACAACCATCAAAGGTAGCAGAGAGGCTGTTCAACTTTAATGATAATTAGAATGAAGCTGGCCTGAGAACCAGCCAAGTGGGGTGAGAGAATGTCTGAGAAGGGGAAGCCAGAAGTCACTGGGATGGATTTGATGCATGTAGTGAAGCTGGGAAGAGAGCTGGAGGGAGCGCTCAGGGATGCTGCAAACAGTCCCAACAGGACCAAGTGCTGGTGGGAGCTGTGGCTGGTGCTAAGGAGCATCCTCTGGCCAGCTCTTCACTAACATCTCTGCCGCATTCAGCCTGGGGAGGCAGAGGGGTGACACTTACAGGAGCACAGGAGGGTGGCAGAGGTGGCACCGGTGCCCTCGGTCCCCTCAGATGAGCTTGAGCACTGAGCACGAGGGCTCGCTGTGGTTTAAAGCTCCTGTTGTGTATCCCACCCCTCGTCCATCTCCTAAGGGGCAGCTTCACTGCAGTTAGTGCTCAGCCCTGCGGGGCTCCTGCTCGGTGCCTGCTGAGAGGAGCTGGCAGCAGCAGCCCGGCCTTTGCTTTATGGGGCCAGGCAGAAATGTCATTGCTCATTTACAACAAAACAACCCCCAAAAGCTGCGCTCAACCCCCCTCAAACCCGCTGTTTGCATGATGCATCCTCCACCTCTCCACCCTAAATGGATGCCCCATCGCCTCCCAGCCACAGGGTGGTGATGTTGAACGTGAGCTGGGGCAGCCGTGGGGCCATGGAGCCGGGTTTTAACCTGGAATATCAGCTCAGGAGGAAGATGAGCTCAAACCATCAGTCCCAGCTGGAAACGAGTAACCAGACGTCTTCATGCTGCTCCCATCAGAGTTGCTCCTTCCCACGTGTTGGTCCCTGGGGCCTTCTGTGTCGCTGGATGTCGGTTTGGGCAAGCAAATCCCTTTTGTTACAGACCAGCTGCTGTCAAGAAGAAGGCATCCCAAAATAGGAGGTCTGAGCAGCTGAAATTATCCAGCTCAGTGGTGAGGAGGGGGAGTTCTGCTTCCCCACCTCTTCCCACGTTTCATACATGCATGTACTTTTATATCTAGTGGGAGTTAACCCCTGGGGCCGTGCCAAAGGCTTTACAAATGCTCTCAGTGGGATGAGAGGGATTTTTGCCAGGTCTAAAAGGACCTTTGGGGGGTTGCCAAAGCAAAACCTGTGCTGCTTGTCCAGAGGAGAGCATCAGCTGAGGTGAACCTGGGATTTTTTATGAGTGATGGTGTTGAGAGGGTTCATCACCTCATTCAAAGTGTTGTTTCTTTGTTATTTAGATGTGTTCAGCTCTCTGAGGGGCTTTGCATGGACAGGGATACGCAGCAGGACATGGTGAGCTCCGAAATGCCGTAGGTGGGCAGAAAGCAGGTGGGGTTTGAGGGAAACCTGCAGCACCTTGATGCCTCCCCAGCCCTATCCTGATGCGCTGGGCACCTGGTGTCCCTTGTCCCATGGGGAAAGTGGCTGGGGCCACAGCAGGGCTCCCATCCCCAGACTGACTCCTGTTCCTCCATCCCAGGCCAGCTCCATCCCAGCCCCTTCCCAGCCTCACTGGCTGCAGCATTATATGTCCATCTGCTACTTATCATTTCAAGAGGGGTTTTATACTCTTCAGCTTCATCAGCAAAGGCTTTGTTTTCCCCTTTTGTACTGTTGATGGGTTTCCTTAGAAAAGGCTGTGGCTAAAGGCTTCCGGGGATGCAGCAGCCAAAGGGTGGATGTGAGGGAGGAAAAAGGAAGCACTGAAAACACCCACTCGAAACCTATTGGGATCCAAATACTTCCTCCTAGCAGGTTTGCTCCTTCATCACCCAGCAAAGCCCATAGACCCCCCCCCAGATGCTGCTGCTTTGAGCTGCCCACACCTCAGCATCCGTGAGTGGAAAATGGGCTATTTCAGGCCAATTTCAACATTTAGGCCAATTTAAACATCTTTCCTTTTCCTGTGCAATGTCCTGTCCCTGAGTGTGGGCTCAGCACAAAGTTGCCTCTTTCCCAAGCCCTGTGGGGCTGCTCTGAGCAGGACAGGACACCCTGCCCATGTGTCACCACCTCAGGTGAGACCCCAAAGGTTGAAGCAATTGGAGAAGGCAGCCAGAACGCTGCAGCGTTGCCCTGGAAATGGCCCTAAAATGCTCCTTGTTGCATCCACGTGGAACTCATCCCCATGTGGGGCTGTTCCATCCATGCCAGATGTCCTCAGTGGGATGGTTGCTGCCCATCTTGGAAACCAGCAGGTTTGGTGGGATGAGATGGGGTGAGCAGCATATAAGTGGTCAGTGTTATACTGGTGGAATGAAGTTGATCCTGTTTGGGCTTGTTGCACAGGGTTGATGTGCTTTAGGTTGCTTGGGAAGGGGTCTTGGGTGATAGGACCGCTGGGATGGTGAGGATGAGCAATTGCCACTGATTTATGTACTTTTCTTGCACACAGGTGCCAGGAGTGGCTCTAAAGGTGGATCCAGCCCTGGATTGTGCTGCTGCTGGATTGGGAAGTGGGAATGTGTGTGAAGAAATGCCCAGGGCAAGGAATACACTAACCCTGATTTCTGTCCCAGGTAACTTCACCACCCGCAGCATCTTGCTGGGATTCATCAGGGCAATGGCGAGGGAGGTCAGACCATGGGCCCCAGCCCATCTCTAGCACTCAGTGTACTGAGAAAGCCTGCGCTTCAGCCCCAAACCCTTTAAGTTATTCCATGAACGCTGCTTCTTCATGATTTAACCTCCCAAAGCTGCTGCTGCTGCTCTGGGGGCTGAGTGTTGGGCTTTTCCCAGCCTTTTTCCCTGCCTTTCTGCAGCTCTGGGAGCTGGAGCCTTCCTTCCAGTGCCAGCTGAGCTGGTTGTATCAGGATAGGAGCGGAGGCTCTGAGGAAAGCGATAAATATTGTGGGGCTGGTGATGAAGCAGGGAGCTGGCAGGAGCGGAAGGACAAGCAGAGGGAGGTTGTGGATCCTGCCTATTTGCTGGGGCCTTAGCAGAGCCCAATAGTTAATCATTAAAATATGCTTATATGTAACTAATCTCTGCAGGACAATGAACTGAGGAATTATTTAATGCAATTTAAATGGGTCATAGTAGTCACTATAATAAGTGTGCCTCGAGCCAATGGGAGCTATCAGGCTCCTATAAAAGCGGGTGGGGAAGAAATAGCAGCTGGTAGGAGGAGATCGCGGAAGATCCCATCGTGTTCTGAGCTGTCTCTTGGAGCCCTCCCGACCTGCCTGAAACCAGGCTCTGGGCTGAGCCCTTCTTCAAACACTGCCGATTCCATTGGGGTCAGTGGCTGCAGGGGGAAGCACAGGGTCTGCCCGGAGCTGGCACTCGCTGCCACTCAGTGCAGGCAGTGGGGACGAACATCGCCTATTTAAGGCTATAAAGGTGAACTTCAGCAGTGCTGTGAGTTGGGGGTTGCATCGCTGGGGCAGGGGTGAGAGGGATGCTCTTCCACGGGGCTGGTTTTGGTGAAACCCCATTTGGGTTTGCACGTTTGGAGATGTGATGGTGTTAGCAGTGTTATGGGGCTGTTATCCTGTGGGGCTAAGGACATGCAGTAGTGAGGGGCTGCTGCTGCCAGGGTTTTGCCATAGCTTTGTAAAGGGAATGGGGTGGGGGAATGAATGGAAATGGGGTTTATTGGACTTTGATCAGTTTGTGAGAAGGATTCTATCAGCAGGGTGCTCTGTGAGCTGATCCCAATGGCTTCTCAAGTCCTGTTCTGCAAGCGCAGTACTTGGCTCTCAGCATTCTCACTGGGATGTTTTGGCTTTATCCCTGGCATCATTTGTAGCCCTGCAGGCCTGATGCATCAGGTGCTGTCGTTGAGCATAGCTCAGACCCTCCAGCATAGCACTGACCATGGCAGAGTGAGGATGTGTCTGCTGCAGGGAGACGTGACACTGAGCTTTCTGCCCTGCAATGCCCAGAGAGGTGTGAGGTGCAGTGATTTGTAGCTCCACAGTACAGGCATTTACCCCTGTGGCGATGCACACCACTGCCCTGGCTGCCAGCCCTTGGATGAGCAGCAAATCCCAGCATCTCCAGACATCAGTTTCATCAGTTTGTGGGCTGGACCAGGTGACCTTTGAAGGTCCCTTCCAACCCAAACTATTCTATGATTCTATGATCCTGCTACTTGTTTTTTTCTCCCTTCTTTTAGTTTCATCATGTTTTGTCTGCCTCTTTTTGTGACTTTTCTGTCCTGTGTCCAATTTTAAGTCGTTTTTACGTGGGATTTACACCAAACCCCACATTACACGAAACCAGCTTTCAGCTCCGTTTTCCCTGCTTGCAAGTAACCAAATGGGTGCAAAAGGTAATCATGGCTGCTCCAGCTGCTCTCCCATCCAGAAAATAAAGAGCACAGCCTGTTTCCTGTTAAATTTTGCTGGTCACATTGATTTACATTGTTTGTCTCATGTTTTATGGCTTCCAAACTGATGTTGTGTTAAGCTGGCTGGAGTTTAGGCAAGAAATCAAATGCAGGCACTGGCAGGCTTCCCCATATGCATTCATGAGGATTGATCACATCATAGTCACATTTTCTTAGTCACTGGAGGACAAACAGCAGCACTGCCTTGCTTGTGTCCTGGCTGGTTTGCATAGGGGCTGTGCTGGTGAAAGGAGCTTGATATTAAAACTGTGGGGCAGTGCAGATGGCAGAAGGGTTGCATCCCCCCTGTGCCATGGCTGGGTGCTCCTCCAGTGGTGGTTCGGTGCCTCGGGGTATCTCCTGCCTTTATCTTAGCCCATGAGCTTTATCTTTTATCTCATATTCTTCCTGTTGAGGAGGGGAGCATGAGCAGCTGATGGGCACCCAGCACCCAGCCACATCCATCACACCAAAGCCTCGGTTTGGGGCAGAAATTCATATATAGAAATGTGTGTGTAAGATAATAGCATATTTCAAGTCGGAAGGGACCCATAGAATGATCAAGTCCAACATCCTGCTCCTCACAGGACTACCTAAAACTAAACCATATGACTAAGAGTATCATCCAGATGCTCCTTGAACTCTGACAGGCTTGGTGCCATCACTTCCAGTGTGCATATGTGCATTATATACATATATGTACATGCATTTTAAGCAAAGCAGGATGAGTTTCTCCTTGCACAGGGCATGCTGTTGGGACTCTGTGCAGGTGAATGGGACTGTGTATTGCTGCTGCTGGTGGCGCAGGTCAGTGCGTGGATGACTTTCACCCCAGGCTGGCATGGGGAGGTTGTTCACACAGACACAGCTGATTTGAGGGGGTCTGGATCCCCAGTGGGTTGCTAGCATCATCCTTTCTGCCTCACAGCAAGTCTGTGTGATGGGCTGTGGATGTGTCCATAAGAAAGCCCAATGAAACCAACTGCTCCATCCGCCGCGGGTCAGTCAGAGGCTGTCTGCAGGGCAAGGAAGGGAATTCTGCCCAGAGGAGCTCAAAGTGTTTGGAATCCAAAGGATGTAAGGGAAAAAGCTTCTTGCTATTCACATGAGTGAGGGAAGGTTCTTGTTTCGTTTTACAAGTGTCAGCAGCACATTGGATTGGGAATTCTGCTGTTTCTGCACCATTTCTGGCAGAGAAAGTCTCACTCTTTTCCTTAGGAAAACAAGAAATAGAATATTCCTGTAGGATTGAATGTGAGAGAATGTGCAGGAGTTAAAATTAGGGAATGCATCCACAGAAATCAGGAGGTTCCTATAGCAATAGGTTGAAGAGCATTTAGCATTAACTAGAAATCATCTATTTGTGTGTGTATTTGGTAACAGTGGAGGAGCCACATGGGAGGGATTGGAGCTGGATGGGTTGAGCGAGCCCTGATTCTGCCATTTCTGTTCCCTGTCTCTCCACTGCAGTCTGGAGAACCGGTGAGAGATGCTGCTCTCTTTGATTGATTTACAGGTGCTGCTGCAGGGACACAGGTACATTATTTGCCTTTGCTGGTGCAAATTTGAGTTTCATAAGGAAAACCAGAGGGATTGTTTCTCGTTGTGTCCTGGGTTTTTCTGACCAAGGGGCAGAGCTTCAGATTATTTCTTTGGTGCGTTTCATTCTTCTCTGTGCTGCTTTTTGAATGTAACATCTGGTTTATGGTTGAGGGGGATGTTATCCGGTGGCTCGAGCTGGGAATAAGGAGAAAGGAGGTCTGGGTTTCATAGCTTGTCTACAATGAATTTATAGTCCCATACAGGGGGTGAAGGTTTTGGATGTCTTCACACCCTCAAGTTCTCTGCTTGGGTCTCCTGTCTCCCGTCACCTCTCTGATGAAGGTGCCACCTCTGTTTTCTATGGGGGCTATTTCCTTCCTTGTAGCAAACTCAGCAGCATCTCAGCGAGCCCAGGGAGAGCATTAAATGCTGAGTTCCCCTTTTGAGAGGCCACCGTAAAAATCAATGATTGATGGAAACCAAACAAGACAAGTGAGCTCTGCACAAGGTCCTCCCTCCCTATTGACTGTTCTCCCAGACTTTGGCCTGAGGGCTCCAGCTTTACCCATTTCACAATGTGCCTTAGGATGCAGCCTTGGGAATGAGAAACGGGGCTAAACCAGGACGTTTTCAAGCATCATCATGGGCTGAGCCATTCAGCTACTGCAAACAGGAATCTATGGCCAGGGTAGGGTGCTGGATCCCACAGTTTCCAAGAGCAATGGAGTTTTATTTATCCTGGTTTTAGGGTATTGCATTTCCCCCCTCGTGTGCCCGCAGGAAGGGAGCCAAACTGAGGTCACTGAACCGATGCTGGCTGGTGATGTCTGAGAGCAGCCCTTGTGAAGGCATAACTGGGGTTTAATTCAGTTTCTTTTAGCTGACAAATCCAGCTCACAGATAGAGAGATGATGGAAACAACTGCACGTTCGGAATAACCAAGCATGGTGGGGATGGGATTTCATTGTGCTTTGTCTCATCTTTAATAGTCTCACCTTTAAAAGAAAAAGGCTGCTCCATGCCTGCTTCCATTGGCAGCATTAACAGTGTTCTTTATGCAGTTTCAAAGCGGTTTACAGTTCCATATCTTATTGCAAGCTGTCCATGTAGCGAAGGAACGAGTGACAGACCCTCTGTGCTCTCCTCAAGCACTCACTGCTCTCAAAAGGCACATGCCTTGCATGGGATGGAGATGCCAATGTGCTTAGGTGATGGGATGGGTTTGCTTCCAGAGCTAGCGGCTGCAGGCGCCAAGTCCTGTGAGAGCAGCCAAGCTGGCTGTGCTGCACCAGGGAAACTCATTGCACAGACTGCAGCCAACAGCCCGGGCACAGTGCATGCAGCCAAGGTGAATTCACTGATGTCTCACTGGCACCATCGCAACCAGAGGATGCAAAAGGGTTTGAGCCGATGCAAGCAGAGCTCTGTGTCTGTGGCAGTGGTGTTTTAGGGGGTTTTAGGGGTTTTGGGGTTGTTTTAGTTTAGATGTTGGGGTTTGTGAGCTGCCCTTTCACCTCCTTGTGCTATTTTCTAGACACAGATGAGATCATTTCTTATATCACCAGCATTATAAATAAGCTAATGAGTATTCAGCTCATTAAGTCACCACCACATTTGCTACTGTTTTACAAACTCGGGACTTAAGCCTGCAAACTGCTGAGCATCTCAGCCATTCAAGCTTCAAAAGACAAGAAATAGCTTATCCCTCTTCTGTTAAAGGCTGCTGTGCTGCTAGCAGTGCTTTCCCAGGCAGGCACCAGTGGACGGGACGGATGAATATACTGTGCTGAGGATGAGCTGTGCAGGTGCAATGGGGCTGTAAGGAGCATCACTCCCCTGTAGCAGATGAAAGCCCAGCACTTTGCTCCCTACCTCTATGTCCAGCCATGCAGAGCAACTCCACAAAAGCCACCAAGAGCGTCGCACATCACTCAAAGCAAACACCTTCAGCAGTGTGATAGGGCTCATGTGGGACTCTAAGAGCTCCAGCTCAGCGAGTCCCTGTGATATTGGATTTTCTCCCCTTTTTTAAGGGAAACATAAAGAAAGGGAAGGAATTGGGTAGTGGCTCATTCTTGGATGTTCCCATGCTGAGGACAAGCGCTCTGCCTGTGCACGTCCATCGTGCCACATAGGTAGCTGTCTGCAAGCCAAGGACAGGGGGAGATGCCTATAAACTTAAGAGAGGAGAGCATTCACTGCTGCTCTGTGAGTGGAAAACCAGCTTCTTCTGTATTTACTGGATAGCAAGGACTGCCTGGAAAAACCTGGGAACCCTGCTTCTCCAGAGGCTCCTGCAGCTGGGGAAATGCAGTCTCCCCATGAAATAAATAAATCTGATGCCTAAACAGCCTGTGAGAGCAGGGGTGAGGGCTGCGTGGAGGTGTTCCCAGCTCCATAATTGCTTCTCCAGGCACATGGAAAGACCAATTCTCAGCTGTCACATTTAGAAAGCAGCAGACACGAGGTCAGACATAGGTGGGGGAATATGGAGCTATTTATCACAAAGTGCTGCCTTATGGGATCAGAGCAAAACCCACCTTGTTCCTTTCTGAGCCACAAGCGGGTTACAGTTGGGTCGCAGCTACCTGATGGAAAGTCTATGTTCTCCTGACTTGGATAATCTCAGTTTAAATCCTCCTGAACTGATGCTTGCAGCAGAAAAGCCATTTCTGCTTGGCAATGAGCATGGCCCTGCTGAGGTTATGCAGAAGGGTGATGCTGTGCATGCAGTTTGGTGGATCCCTGGGCTGGTCCAGAGGCTTTTTGCAGGTGAACACTGAGAATGGCACCTTTCAAGCCCTGCAGTGGTTCCCATGGCTTGGTTTTGAAACTGAAGCAAACTTGTATGGCTGTCAAATACCCCCCAGCCTATGAGCGCATACTCTGCTCCTCCATCCCCCGGGGCAAACCTTGCACTGCCAACACTATCCATACAGGAGGCAGGCAGGCCAAGAAAACAGTATCAGTAGCAGAGAAAAGCAATAAAGGTGAATGTGCCTCTGGGAACCACAGACAGACACCAGCATCCTTCTGAGTTAAACTGCATCCTCACTGGGCTCACAGCTGACAGCTCTGCTCTCCTCTGCCCCTAAGACAGACTGTGATAGGGGCAAGGCATGATTCTAGGTGCAGAAACATCTATTCAGCAGAAACATCTCATTCTTCTGCTGTGAGGGGATGCAGAAGAATCTCATCAGCTTAATGGTTTGTGGGGCCTGTTTTCCCTGTACTTGTGAACACAGTTCTTGGATGCTCTCCTCCTTCAGGGATCATTAGTCTTCCCTAACTGGGTCATTTTGGCTCTGTCTGCAGTTATAGACACTGCTGTGATCCATCTGCAGTGCTGGGTGCCAGCTGCCCCCATTGCTCCTCATCCTGCCATGATGAGCAGCAAGGAGCGGGATATTCCCATCCCTCACCCCTGCTTCTGGGGTCTTGAGTAACCCTCAGCTCAAGACCAATTTAGGGCATCACTGAGGCTGGGATATTAAGATGGATGCAGCTGCATGGTCCTCTCCTGGCCAATGACCCCACTGAAGGCTTGAAGCGTGTGCTGATTTAAGAGCTGTCAGTTTACTTTGTTGGTAAGGTGTTAAATCCATCCTTTCCCCTTCCAGAAAGCAGTTTGTTCGTATTCATGAAGACAGAGATAACAGGATTGTCTTAAGCATGTCTTTGACATAGAGCCAACTAAGCACTTAGGGAAGAATGGATGCTCAGTCGTGCTCTGGGCTGTGAGTTCTGAACTACCTGTACCTAAAGGCCAGATGAATTTCCCAGAGGCACAGCACAAGCTGAAATCCAACTCCCTTGCTTTGTGTGTTATCATATCAGCATCCTCCTCCAAATCCCTCTTTCCCCTCAGTTCACTCTATAATGGATCTATCCATGTAAAACCTCCTATAACAGAGGTAACAGGGAGATGTTTCAAGGCAGCTGAGCCTCTCTCCTGGCTTTTAAAACTGCCTTTAGTGCGTGTGGGGCTGAAAGCCATGAGCCTGCTCCATCTGCCTCTCACGGTGACAGCCAGCCAGTGAGGAGCTGCACTGTGCTATCCCTGCCGAGGCATTCGAGGAAAAGGAATAACATTTAACAGTCCTGGCAAGAACATGTCCAAGGCAGCAAGTGCTGCTGGGCAGGGCCAGAGGGAGGTTCTTTGCCTTTGTAAGATTGGGAAGATGGAATTAAGGGAAAACACTCTCAGATGAGGTCCAAGATAGCTAAATGAGCAAATTTTCTCTTGCTTTTAAACGTCACACCTGAGCTGAATTCAGGAATACTTTTGGGATGGAATTGGTGTGAGGAAAAGCATTGGAAGTCCAGGGAGGGAAAAAGGAAAGAGGCCTGGTTTTGACTCTGAATGTGCCAGACCTCCAGCTAGCAGGGGTCAGGGCAGCACTGCTGGGGACTGCGCTCGCTCATATACTGGCCCAGCAGTGACTTGGATGCTGTGTCAGGAAAGATGCTGCTTATCAGGTAGCCCTTGGTACCAGTGTAAGGCAGCAGTCTGTCACTGCTGCTGGAGCTGTGACAGTCTTCATTGCCCAGGGCTCCGTCACTGTGACCTGCACCCCTATGGGTCCCAGACCCACCATGTGGAGGGAGCAGGGATGCAGCCACCAGGCTTGGTCCCTCCAGGCAGTGATGTCTAGCTGGTATCTGATTTGAAGTTGTGGCTCACGTTTGGAACGAACATGAAAAAAAAGGCTTAATGGGAAGCTCCTAAATGTCTCCAGCTTTCAGGACTCGGGACTGCTCTTCATTCCTCCTCCTGCCACCAGCAGTCCCAGACCCGCTGGGCAGCACTGCTTTAAGGCATGGGAACAATGGGAAACCATGCCACTGCTGTGGGAAAACAGAACACAAAGTAGGAGCAGCCCCCAGGACCCACTCCTGTTCCTCTTAGAGCTCAGGAGACCCTGAGTGTGGTCCTGCAGCTCTGGCCAAGCTCCCCCTGAGCTGCAGCTTCAGTCATGGGCTCATCCTTCATCCCGGGCATGCAGCTGAGTCCCAGCAACGAGGAATTATTCCCGAGCTCCAAGGAACAAACCAGAAGCAAGGCAACAAGGAACGGCAAATGGAAGTGTCAAACAAACCATGAGCAATTAAGCGCTATAGCTCCTTGTTTATCCACCTGCAATAGCAGCTTCATGGCTGAGACTTCAGCTCTGTCTCTAGTGAGGCTCCACATGACACAGTATTTGATGGGTTATTTGATCCATGGCTCCCGGATGAGCGACGATTAAAGAAGGGCCCAGCACGGGGCACCCTCTACATACAGTAGCTCTGTCTGCTTTGTGCAGCCTTTCCCTTGGAGAACAGCATTTTTTCCTCCCTGGAGGCCCTGTTTGATTGCCACAGATTGGAAGCCTTTAAAAAGGGCTATCTGTGTGAGTCACAGTTAAAGCCACAAAAGAAAAAACAATAAAGCAATCTGAAAAGTGCTGTTTAATGGATTGAGACAAACTGACTGGAAACAGGATACAGACTTTCATCTTTAAATGGTTCTCTCAAATCCAGCTGCGTTTTGGAGCAAATTACATTTATTCCTCATCAACAGCTCAGAGAAAAGACATTTGAAAGGAATTTTACCACCTGAAAGGAAGCTGCTGCTTCCTTTCACATCTGAAAGCCTTATGGGTGTTAGGTACTCTTGAAACTCAGTCTTTACAGGGAAGAGCTATTCCCACCATGAAAATACGCTGTCCTGAGTGTAGGTATCTGCTCATACAGCTGCCTTTGCTTAATTTTCTTAGCAAATTAAACATGCATGAGCTTTACTGCATTCACCGTTCTCAATAGTGATGCTTCTCCATCAGCTCAGTGAAGCAGGAGACATGGAATAAGCGCTCATCCATATCAGCTCTCCGGGCAATGCTGGCAGCGAGTGTTGGCTCATCAGTATCAGTGAAAACCACATCTTGACAGGCTCATAAAAGCCTTATGACACTGCAAGGGCTATGAGACATGGGGTAATGGGCTGTGATTAATTCTCTCATCCTGATGGCATTGCTGTCAGCTCAGGCACCGTCACTCCACATCTCATAGAGCTGGGATGATGGCAAAGCCCAGCTGGTTATCTCCCTGGCTGTGCAGGATCTGTTCCGTCTCTCTGGGAGATGGGTCAATGAGTCGGATCTGATCTTAGAGCTTTCGGGATGAAAAGGGATATCTTGTTATACAGTTGTTTGCATCAAGGTCTCACTGCTGGTGCTGCCTCCCAGCCCTGGTGTCCCCAGCCAGCCAAGCCCTCACTGTGTGTAGTGGCTCCTGTGCTGCACTGTCCTGCTGCAGTGACAGAGATGGCTTTTCCCAGACTGAACTTTGGGCTGACATCATGTTAAATCCCTTTGGCTCACTTTCTTTCCCCTGTTTGGCAAGCAACACAGATCTGGGGAATATCCCACGGGATTGTTCCCTCTGATTGACCCTGCAGCTGCCCTGGCTTCTCTGCAGGTGTCTGTCTGCATGTAGTGATGGCAGCTGGGCCAAGGCTCCTGTGTGTAAAGAAAAAATACATTTTCTGTTTAATTCAGCCTTTACATATCACTATGTTAACATTAACAAGTCAAATTCAACATCTTTTACCACTTTTTAGGGGAAAAAGGAATAAAAGGTATCTTTGTGCATAGAGCACTGAGAAGGAAGCAGTTAGGCTGACCTAAGGCCAGTGTTTGTTAGAGGTGAGTTAATCTACAGGTGCTAGACTCCTCATATGGCTACACCTCCAGGGGCAAAGTGCTGGTGCGAATCATCCCCCCTCTTGCCTGGCTGCTCACCCAGCTGTGGGGCAGGGGAGTTGTGAGATGTGCTGCAGCTGGCTCAAACCTGTGCTCCAGCCTGATGCTCTTCCAGATGTGTGCACAGCTGCACACGTGGTGGGCACGTGGCTGGTGCTTCCCCACTGCTGGTGTGTGACAGCAGAGGAGACCTGAGCCAATGGCCAGGCTGTATTCCCTGCTGTTCTGTCCTGCCTTGTGTCTGTTAAAACGTGTAACTGTGGCTTTTCTCCCCTTATTGGACTTACTGGTAGTGCTGCACTCAACACCCAGGACAAAGGGACTGTGGGGTTTGGATGGTTTCCAGGCAGCCAAGAAAGCCAATGGCATCCTGGCCTGTATAAGCACTAGTAGGGTGCACCTTGAATGCTGTGTTCTGGGCCCCTCACTACAAGAGAGACCTTGAGGTGCTGGAGCGGGGCCAGAGCCGGGCAGTGGAGCTGGTGCAGGGCCTGGAGCACAGTGTGATGGGGAAGGGCTGAGAGACCTGGGGAGTTCAGTGTGGAGAAGGCTCAGGGAGGACCTGATCGCTCCCTGCAGCTGCCTGAGAGGAGGATGGAGCCAGGAGGGGGCTGTGCTCTGCTCCCAAGGAACAAGGGAAAAAGGCCTCAAGCTGCACCAGGGGAGGTTTAGACTGGGTATTAGGAACAATTCCTTCCCCGCAGGGTGCTCAGGCATTGGAACAGACTGTCCAGGGCAGCACTGGAGTCACCGTCCCTGCAAGTGTTCACACACCGTGGGGACCAGGCCCTCAGTGCCATGGCTCAGTGGTGGCCCGGGCAGTGCTGGGGAATGGTTGGACCTGATCATCCTAAAGGTCTTTCCCAACCTGATTGATTCCATGCTTCCAGATCGGCCTCGAAGCCCGTGCCCGTGGGCAGCGCTGGGTGAGGCGTTCTCCCGTCACAACGCTCTGACGTTCAAACCTCCGCCGTTCCCCTCCGCGCGAGCTGTGCCTCCCCCCGGCTGTTCCCGGCTGTCCACATCTGTCCGGTACCGCTCCGCCGCGGGGCTCCTCCAGATGCTCACGTGGCGCCACCGCCCAGATGTGCGCTCCGCCCGCTCCAGCTGTGCGGCACAGCTGTTTCCCGCCACGCCCGCCGGGAGGGGGGAGGGGGGACCGGCCCCCCCCCCCCGCCAGGCCCCGCCCCCTCATCTGTCAATCTTCTGCTCGGGTCCAACCGCGTCCCGCGACATATCGAGGCCATCCACCAATCAGGGCGTGGGTGTGATTTCCATGGCAGCCGCAGCCGCGCGGCTCCGGGCAGGCGGCAACGCGGCCGATCCCGATCCCGATCCCGATCCCGATCCCGATCCCGATCCCGATCCCGATCCCGATCCCCGTCCCGGTCCCCGTCCCCTGCGATGGTGCC
>JASSUY010039006.1:0-21174 GCA_032466535.1 Forpus xanthops
CTTCCCATTTCCCCAGGACTGGGGAAGAAAGAGGGGGGAGTGAGCAGAACTGTTTGAGGGGCCTCAAACCACGACAGTACAATAGACTTAGAGCCCATGATAACATCTGATGGATCATTAGTGTGATGTGCTTGTGCATCTACAGAGAGAAGGGGTGTGCACGTATCAGTGGTGATCTACAAACCTGCTAAGCCAGGGAGGAGGAAGAGGAATGAGCTTGCTGATAGTAGTGATGTTGTATTTCTGTGGGTGCTGTTTGGCACAGCTTTCTCTAGGTTGGTCTGTGTGGTCACATTAGTGTCACACGTGTGTGTGCACGTGCACATGTGTGCTTGTGCATATGCCTGCGTCTGCATCTTGAATATGTGCCTAGCCTGAACTGGGAAGGACACTAACAGCAAATCACCAAGGGAGGAGAAATTCCTATGTCTTAAAGTTCCCTGGGCTCAGTTTCCCAGGAGCATGCGCAGCATTTCCTCAGACAGGCTCACTGAGAATTTTCCCATTTCATGGCTGTGCAGCACTGGAGGTCAAATGCTTTCTAGCTCCTTAGTAGTTTCTACTGAAGAAAACTTGGCTTTGAGTTCTGTGTATTCTTAGGAAACAGTGAGGATGTGGATTTTATCACTGTGTCAGTGCCAGAGATACAGAGAGAAAGTTGTGGAGCATAATGAGATGATCTCTCTGTCTTCCTTCCAGCATGAGGCCCATACTCTTTCTTCTCTTTCTGCTGCTCACAGCATGGTGGGAAGTCCTGGGCTTCCAGCCCTTCCAAGTCTTTGGCACATAGTTGTCATAGAAATTGTCTCATGTTTGCAAAATCAAATCACTTCAGGAAAAAGTAGGGTGCTGTGTGAAAAGCAGGCACTGATCTGACTGAGCTGCATTCTAGAGAAAGTAAAGGAGCTGGAAAGCGTAAGGCTGCTTCAGGGATGGGAAGGAGGCACTGCAGAACACTGCTAACGAGCAGTCTCACGTGGTGAAGTGGTTACCCATGTGTCCTGTCACCGCAGATAGGTAGACCCAGACACCTCTCTTTCCTTAGCATGTGGAGATAGTGGGGTTGCTTTCTTACCTTCTCCACTGAAGGGTCCTACTTCATAGTGTCAGACACACTTTGTACAGCTGGGACTCTGCTGGAAGCAAATGTTTGTTCCTTTTACTTTTCTCAGGCAGAGTTCAGGGGCATCTGTACCCTCCTAGCCTGAACAATAATTTGAAAGCAAATGCTAAGAAAGAAAAGTGGCTCTTCCAAATCCTCCAAATTCAATCCTGCCGGAAAGTTAAGGCAAAGGGATCCCATAGACCCATCAAGTCTGCAGGATGTACTGGCCCCAGGGATCTGGGCCTCTTTCCCCATTAAGCTCTGCACACCTTGTTGTGGGCATCGAAACTACATTGCAACAGACCAGATGTGCCTAGCTTCAGCTTCCAAAGTGAATGCAGGTTGATTTTGTGGGTCTACAGAAGACACTAGTGAGCAATTAGAGAGTTACATAGGGCAGCTGGAAGGGCAGGTCTAGGTGCACATAGATTAGGTCTAAACTACAGCACACATGTATACTTCCAAGCCCAGTGTGCACACTGGGATGAGTCTGCCTTTGTGAGACCTACAAGTAGTCTACTGTTTCTTTCACCAGTTGTCTAAGTTGCGTGGTTTGTTTGCTGCTGACTTCAGGTCCCCTCACCGCACAGCAGTGGCTGGACTTGTTCAGAGTATACCTCAGTAAACTGATGGTTTAGACTGGAAAGGGGGAAAACGGCAGAAAACACAACAACAACAAAAAAGCACAGGCTTTAAGACAAGAATCTAAGTGTATAACATGGCTGTTGCAATCATAAGGCCAGAAGTTGATGTCCTGGATTACACATATTGTTCCTTTCCTCTCCAAACCAGTGATAAATGCCTCATTAATAACCAGGACAGCAAAATAAAAACAACTCTGACAAATCCCAGTTTGTATGTATTCCAACTACACTGGTTCAAAACACTGTAGTTAGGTAATTTTACTTAAAAGAATTCTGGTAGTTCCAACTGAAAGAAGGTTCTCTTTTAGAACTCTGCTTTTCATCTTGCAGTAAAAAGAAAAGCTGTCTGTATTCACTTACTCTGCATAAAATTTTACGAGTTCAAAAGTACAGTTCTGATGAAAATTTAAATGATTACATTTCATTTAAACAGCATTCCCTTTTAGTAACACTCTGGCTCCCAGCCTACGGAAGACAAGGTCCCCTTTTTTCCCAACAGGCCCTAACAAATCTTTATCTCTCCAATTATATCTGGAGTCATATAATTCTGATGCAATCCCACATCATCTACTGAGAGAAAAATCATTGTATTTGTCTAAAAAAAGATATAACCCCCAAGGGATCTCAGCCTAGACGAGACTGAGGACTCCAACACAACTTCAGTGAAATAAAGTACTACATCAGGGAAAATATAGGTTAATAAGGTCACTCAAACTGAGCTGTATCAGGTTAATTAATGAGTGAAATATTACACTTTTGATTAAACTGATTCCAGACAGAACATTTAATTGAATTTTTTTTTAATGAAAAATTGAGTATTCAACTGCAAAATCAACATTTTCCAGTTGACTGTGTTGATTGGGCTGGAGCACTATTTTCTGCTAGAAAGTAAAGTTCATACAAAATTACATGAAAATGTGTCTTGAACTATGAAAAGAATTGTTTTTTTCTCACTCTAATAGCTGTCATTCCTAGCTGCTGCCCATCAACATTTCTCTTCCTTCCAAATAACCTGCAAATCTGTTCAATTTCTCAGCCTCTGTTAAAATAATTCACAATCTTCCCTTTTGGGGTTGTTTTGAAATCTGACTGCTACACTACTGTTCTCTTTCAGCAAACTTCAGTCTTAAAACTTTCTACCCTTTAAAGGGGAAAAGCTTAAAGATTTCCACTTTTTCATTTCAGGCATGAAATGAAAATTTCCTCAAATCACATATTCACAAAGAAACGGTAATAATTCTGTTGAGAGGTGCAATCCACTGTGGAGTTTCCTCATTAGTTCGTTGGAGCAATAGAGAGCTATGCAGAGGGCAGAAGGTGTGGGGAGAGCAGGCAACACATAGCACGCCTGTGCTAACTGGGACTAAGTGCCATGGAAACCGCATTTTCTGTGCTAAACTCTTCCTGATGTGAAAAATCCTCCACAGCCTCTGAAGGCAAACATCTCCACAGGCTGCTCTCAAATCATGTCTAGTTGAGACACATCGAAGTCATAAGACTCATCTGATTATCTTGACAAGACCTGATGGATGTGTACACATGTCTACCATTTGGAGAGCTGGAAAACAGTTCAGATTTCTAAATGACTGGGAGAATCAAGGAAATAGTGGTGCTGAGGGAGGCTTTCGATTATTCTGGTGTCAAATTCAACCTGACTTTATAATCTAGAAAACATTAAATTAACAGAGTTCTGAGGTGCTTTTAGCATTTCAAGTAATGGAATGCGAAGACGAGAGTTTTCACCTCTTCATCCCACAGGTGACCATCTGCCACACTGTGCTTACTCTGCTAATGTAAATGTGCCAAAATAAACTAGTTATCAGCAGTCCACTACCTGCAGGACTGTAAGGTCTCCAGAGAATACTGAAAAAAATTAGACAGGATGCTCTTAACAGAAGATGTAGCTGATAATGTATTTTTGTGAAGTACTTATTGTATGTACATTGTTGTACAAACTACATTTTATGATGTATGACATGCCTTCTGCATTTACATTCAGGTGACTGCATTAGCAGGTGCATTTAGGCTGGTGATTAGCAAAGACCAAAGGATCAAATAGCCAATAAGACCCTAAAGTCCCGGTTGTAGAATAAATGTGGTTCAATAGCTCCCACTCCTTCCACTTATTAGCTGTGGACCAATGTGGATTCTCTTTTAACCACACCAAGTGCTTCTCTCCAGATAATGCCCAACCAGAGTATTTGCACTGGATCTGTTTCCTAGCTCCAGAGACACATGAGCAGGGCAGGCAGAGGTGAAAGTCACTGACAGCAAAGAAGAAAATTCTTTTTCACTGGGATTACTGCAGACAATGGAAACATCAAAAGCTGATGTGTGCCAAAATGGAAAAAAAAACAGGTTCAGGGAAGAGCGTTCCTCTCATGGCATGGCACATTGCTGTGAACACAGGTTCTCAGTTTGTGGCTTGAAGCACACACAAGTAACTGTAGGTAAGAGGAAAAGAGATTGCTGGAGGGGAGGCAACATTGAATGTCAGAGCCTGTGCTACACCAGCCTGTATTTCTTCTCCACAGTTAACATCGTAACAGAATTTCTTCCCTGGTTTGCCCATGTATCTGCAGCCTGCTCCTTTTAGCCATGGTAATTTAGATTGCCTGTTTCAAAGTGAAGTCCTGAAACTTCTCCCACCTTTCCTACCCAAAGATGCTTTTTGGGTTGAGGGGTCCTGTTTTTCCAGACAGGCACACCTGACTTGGAGTATGGAAACTGAGATAACTTTAACCTTTCAGCCACAGTCTAAAAGGTTAAATATAATATCCAGTTTTTAAAAATCAAGTGAAAAAAGCTGTGCTTGCATTTATTCTCGTAAACCTTAATTCTAAGCTTCTACCTAATAACTTTGCAATAAATTCTCATGTAGTGGTTTTTGTCTGGCTAGATGATGTACAGTGAAATCAGTCTGAATGATATTATGATGTGGTTTTTGGTCTCTCCAGATCTAGTGACTCTAGAAATGGTGGAATAGCTCTTTTTCTCAGTTAATTGCCCTCACTCTAAGCAAGATTTGTGTCCTTTCCCCCACCAAATGCAGCCAAACTCAAGGTGGAACACCTTACATTGAATTTTGTTTGCCTGTGACTATTCTACAAACCATGTCATTCCATAATAACAGTATCTGCTTCTTGTATTTACTGTCTTCTGTAGTCATTTGTAAGCTATATCAGCAAAGATTTATACTGCTATTTTATTTACCGACAATATCAAGTAACATTACACCAATTGATGATAACAGAGGATCCTGCTACAAGCAACCCGATTCCCTGGTAAGTCTTTATTTTGAGATCTGTCATTAAAGTTCTGTTAATCCCTATAAAGAAAGTTTTAAAATCAGGATTGTGCCTGGTGTAATTTAAAAACTATAGGGATACCATGACACTTGATATTCCATCTTGCATCTATTTCTGTAGCCCTAAATTCATCTATTAATATTTTTCACTAACTGGCTTTGGGGTCGATATCTTTATTCTCTTTGAAAGACAGGGCCTTAGTCTTGGGTGTTAGTCTTCTAGCACTTTGAAGTTTATTCAATTTACAAAGAACTATTAGAACCCCTCAGATTGCTCTTTAAGGCTACTGGATTAAATGGTTGAGGAAAGACACTTCCAAGGAGAAAGGAACAGTTTTTGTTCATGAGGTAGTGTGTAACTTCTCATATAAGGGGTCATTCATTGCCTACTCCCTTACTTTCCTCTCTTATGGCCCTCAGCCTGCAGGGACTTTATGTCCACATTTTATGTATGATAGATGTTCATAGAGCTAGTCTGTAGCAGAATCAGAAGAACCTAAAATCCAAAATTCCCAGAGCACTGCAGGCACAAAATATCCCCAACATCTTATAAAAACCTGAATGTGTATAATAAAGCAACCGCTGCCACAGTAACCACAGCTGCCACATACCACAGGAAGAGAGCAGGAATATTGTGAGGAACATGAACAGATCTGAAGACTCCTATAGCTTAAATTCCTATGGCTAGGCTAACTTTTTCCTGTTGCAAAAAAAAAGGGGGATTTGTTAGGAGGAATTCACAAGTGCTTTTCTAAAATGGACCTTTCCCAATATTGTAAATGAAGGAAAAAACTTGTTACTATCCCTGTTATATAGCCTTAAGGAGATTTCTGATCCCAAATTAGATCCTCAGTTTAATGTTCAGTGCATGAGCAGACATATCAATTAGATACTGAGAAGCTGCAATAATGTCAACGGCAGCAAAGCAACCTCCTCGTATACTGTCTCCACCTGTAGCCAATTTCTGATGCTTTGAAGACATAAACCCCTTCAGAAAACGTGATATGCATTAAATCAGCAACTGTTTTTTTCTTGGCTCTCACTGGCGACCAGCAGCAACCTCAAAGCATAGATATCACATTACAGAATATAGACATGGTGTGAGCAAAGCAGTCAAACCAAGATGGCTCCTTTCAGACCTCCTTAAGACACCATCAAATCATCTATGCAGGACTCACTCCAAGCTTCCTCATGCCAGAAACATTCTTTTCCACTCCTACACTTCTTTCTGTGACTTTAAGTACCCACTTCAGCCCATGGATTTCCTTAGCCCACGCTGCCTTCTGTGGAGGTGGCCAATGTCCACTAGACAGTCCAGTGATGCACTTTCTGGGAACCCCTCCTTGGATTTTCACTTTTTTTCTCAATGGTAAGTTACATAAGTCATATTATTTTCTTGATATTTACCTATATATATATATATATAAAAATATAAAATATATACAAAATAAATATAAAAATATTTTATCTATATTTACATATTTTCATTTATATTTATATATGTATATATATAAGGTACCATCACATTTAGATCTTTGATACATTATACTAAAGAGAACTAGTTTTTCTTTTCTCATCTCTGCATCTATTTCACCTCCCTCTTTTTCTTACCATAAGTCTGCATGATGGCTTTAACAAAATGCACAGGTGTTACCTGCGCTTGCAAAGTGGTGCTGACTCTTCTCTCGAATAATACCTTTCCTTTGTATCACAGCACTTAGCAGCTCACAGTCACCCCAGAGACAAATATTGGCCCACAACTTTATTTCCTGCCTTTTGCCTGCAATTGATAACTGCCTGTGACCTCACAGAATTTTATGCCTTAGTGACTGGTGCTGTTAACCTTTTTAAATTTAAATACTATTCTTATAACTCTATCAGACCAATTCACATTTTGAGTTATGCAGAAAAAAGTCTCCCCTGTAATGCCAATATTCCCAGACTTTGTATCACAGCATATGTGAGGAGTGCATTTAAAGTAGGATTATTCTCTTCAAATTAAGACTTCTGTGTTAGAAATGGCAACTTCTTAGATTCCTTTTTGGCCACTGAGGAAAATACATCATCCCAGGACTCAGTTCATTGTATATGAGGAGGAATTTAATCTCCCCAGGAAGTACTCGCTACTCTCTACTGACTACAATGATGATGTTGATCAATTTAGGCACAGACATCTGCATTTGATAATGTCCACAGGTTTGCTGTAGGATTCATCTTGCCTTTTTAGGCCATACAAATTCTATCCCTAGTTCTTTTTCTTAGATTGCTAATCTCAGCAATAGCAGAACCAGTCCCAAACCCAAAATAGAGGCCAACTAGAAATATCTGATCTCCAGTGTGACTATTTCTGTTTTTATATTACTTGCCACAGCCTCCTTCTAAGATTATTCTTTAGTCAATTGACAGTCTTTCTATTTATCCCTATGTAAGAAAAAAAACAAAGTAAAATCTGGACCACAGATGCAAACAAAAGATCTACCTACTTCACTATCTTTGTATCATCATCCAGTGATAGATATTTAGGGAAGAACAAAGGGGTGGATATAGGGTGATTCTGCTCATGTTCTCTCTTTGTAACATCAGTACTGTATCAGTAGTTTGTGGACTTCCTGGCCAGAGGTTACTCTCAAGTCATCATATTAGTAACACAAATGGATGTTTGCTTCCTGGATCCACGCAATCCTACCAGCTAGTTTACCACTGCCACTCCTGTGGCACATCACTTGTCTGGTATCTTGTGGGGTATCCAGTTTTGGCCTTCACAACGTTCCCTGGCAGGGAGCTCTGTAGGAAGGAGGATGATCTTAAGGTCCTTTCCAACCCTAACTATTCTATGATTCTGTTTCTTTTCCTGTGTTATGCCTTACTGTTCTTAAGTCTCACAAGCAGTTGGTATTTCTTGTCTGATCTCTGTCATTCCCAGTTGATCCCCACCAATATCTTAGTTCTCTGTACTTTTGTGCCTTCCTTCTAGCCTGAAGAGGACCAGGCTCTCCAGCATTCTCAGGTGTGAAGCATGCCTACACCTATCACCACATTGTTACCATTCCTTCCACTTCCTGTAGCTCTTGTGTAAAAAATTTTTTTGGGACGTTCCATCAAATGCTCTTCTGTAAATCCATAGAGACCAGGTCTAGTGCATTACCCTTGTCTAAGAAGTGATTCCTCTTGTTAGAAGATTCACTTTTAAGAAAACTCTACTTTTGATAAAACCCATTTGTTGTGCTGTCCCCGAAAACTATCCTAAGGTTGCTGCTTCAAGTCACCTGTATAATTTTTTTTCATCTTCTTTGAATATAGCAATGTGCAGATTCTTGCTACTAGCCCTGTATTTTCATGTGCCAATTATTTCAACATCCTCAGATGGAGATTATCCAGGCCCCCTGGGTTCAGTTCCTCTATCGCTGGAAATTTTACCTTTAATATAGAGCTGTACTTACTCAATTCCTTTTACCACTTTTTCCTTCTTACACAATTTATAAGTAGCAATTTTTACATTCCAGTCATGCAAATAAACCCACCAGGTTTCAGTCATGCCAATTATATTGTATTTCTCATAATCCATCAAGAATTCCCAATTCCTCTTGCTTTTAATTATATACTCACAAGGTGCTTCTCCCTGGTGCCTCTCTCTGGACAGAAGCCTATGGTGAATCACATATGCTTATTATCCCATGGGGGCAGGGAAGAAGGGTTATGCAGTACTGCTCTGCATCTGTGACAATGTATGGCTAGTTCTTTCTTTATATGTCACAGCTTTATTCACTCCTGCAAAATACACCTCTCTTGTTCTCTGGCTCCTCAAATGTGCGTTTAACGTCCATATTTATGGCACATTTTGATGCATCCTTACATACCATCTAAATTCTACTCTACCATTTACTTCTTGAACAGTGCTAAGGAATATGTGATACAGAGCATACAAACAGACCCCTTGGCCTCAAAAACATTATTCCAAGAATACAAAACAAGCCTATGCATACCCATTCCTGATCTCCCTGGCTTCTACAGAGCATGGTGAGCAACATGGAAAGGCTTGGGTTTTATTTAACTCTTAAAAGGCACCTAGGCAGCTGCTTTTCCCTCTGAAAATGGACGTTACTGCTGAGACTGTTCATTAGTAACTTAAACAAGATCTGACTTCATAGGTTTTTCCTATTAAAATCAAAGGAAACACACTATTCAGAAAACTCAGCTAACTTGTTACTGTTTCCCAGCTCTGAAACTCCTCTTCCTATTAGGAGAAGATATGCCACATTACCTACTTCATGTGTTTATTTTTTCATGGCACATATGCTCTTGAGTCACAGAATCTAATAGATAGTTTACCACTGAACTCTTGCAGCACATCACTTGTCTGGTATCTTGCAAGGTATCCAGGACACACAAGCACAGGTTGAAAAAAGGTTTGCACTCAAAGTCATACTCAAAAATAAATCAAATGATAGAGAGCTCGGCTTGGAGATGCTTGGCTGTAGCCAAGGAATTCATGAGCCAGGAGGAGTCATTAAGTGCCCTGAGCAGCATGTGACTGCAGAAAAGGACTCATAATCAGCGTGATCTACAAAGCCCATAGCATATGCTCTAGCTTCATTTCCCTCCCGAGATCAGGTGCATTGCTCATACAGAAGGTGCTTCCACCTGTGTGGGATCCAAAGCATCCAAAGCACGAATCCACTCTGAAAAGGAGCCTTCATCCCCTGTTTGATACACTGGGATTCAGCATACTTTTGAGTAAGAAATTGTGCAAATTAATTACAGGACATACCCATTAATTAAGTATGCTCCAGTCCCTCTATTCCCAGAGAGGATTCACAATTCTGTTTCTCAGGTACTAAATGCTTTTTGGATTCTTTATCTTCCTAGACATGCTGGATAAAAATAAACTTTAGATTTGCAAATTATTTCAGAACTAATCACAGCATTCAATCTCTGTTAGAGATGTCAGTGAAAACTCGAAACCTGCCTCAAGATGAAGTCCCACTTTGCTAGTCTCTGCACTGAGTGGACAGCACGCTTTTTGCACCTCAACATCTGGAATCTAAATGGACATTTCAGATAAAGAGCAAGAAGAAAGGACACTCAAAATTCATTTGATTACAGCCTAAATGTCACTTTAAAGTGTGACTGAGTCCCAGCCCCTCCAACCAACTGGAAGCCCTGCAGTGCTGGCTCTTGCAGAATCAGCCCTGTGGGAACTGGTACTGTTGTGTCTGCACTACAAGATCTCAGCTGCGACAATGCAGGGAGCAGAAAGTTTTGACAGCACTGCTATTATAGCGAGAGAGAAGTCAAAAGCTTGATGGCTAGATGAAAATTGTGGCTTACATCTGGGAAAGTTATAAGTCTCTGGAAGGTTTTGACAGCATCACAATCACAGAGAGTGTTACTGGCATTCATGTTCCTAGTAGGATTCATGTTGCTTAGCTTCAGACATTGTCAGTGAGGAGTCACAGATAGGTCAGGAGCTGTAGGAATGGTGCTGACCATAGGCTGTGGCCACAGGCTCTACTGACACAGGTGTGAGGCTATGGAGTGGCTTTTGGAAGGACTTTGCCTGGGAAAAGGCTGTTGTTGCACTCACTTTCAGTATGCTATTGGTAAAGCTTTGAGAAAGATGAAATTGGAAGTATGGAGTGCATTCAAGCTAGAGATTTTCATTAATTTAATACATGAGTATTTGTGTGCTTAGCAGTATTTTTTGGATGTTCTCCTGGTGTCCTAGGGTGTTTATGACCAACATGATGACTGTATGAGTTGTGATACCTACAGGCCTGTGATCAGGAAGTGTGCTGTGGACAATGTGATGAGCCCACGGGATGGATTACAAAGAGATATGTTGAGTATCAGAGTGTATGTATAAGCATAATCTCAGCGCTGTTGGTTGAGGCTGTCTGGTGCCTCCTTACCCTGGAAATCAGGTAAAATGACCACCAGACAGGTTGCAAAAGGCCATGATAATGAACTGACAGTCTGGTATTACAAACCCGTAAGTCTGAATTAAGACCTTTCATGGTTATCTTATGCTGACAGTCTTAGGGACAGATCTACATCTGTGCTCCTTACATTGTTCCTTACCAGAAAAAAACTGTGGTAAATTCTCAACAAGGCAGCTCTCTATTTAAGCCGATACATCCCTGTAGCTGGCTGAATTCTTTCCAAAGGCTGGGCACTTCTGGTCTGCTAACTGAAGAGTACTTTTCATGAAGTTAGTGTTTCAAATAAGAGGAAACACACATGTGCCTGCTGTGGCGGAGTGAGGAGGGAGAAGCAACGCCTTCGCTCTTGCTTTCACCATAACTTTCTAAAGCTGGCTTCCAGCTATCTCCTGAAATCACCCACTACAGCACAGCTTTGTTTACCTAGTACAGAATAGATCACTGTTTTTCTCTTCTCCCACATATAACTCAGTTTTCTGAGTGGGCTAGAGTCACAGAGTTACAACTTATCTCACACATACATCTTGGCTTGGAAAGCTTTCAGTATCTGACAGAAATCTGGGCATGCTTGATTGTCCCAATAGCAGCTGAGATGCTCAAGAAGTCAGACACTGTTAAGCTGCTCACTCAGGCTGCTGTGGCCTAAGTTTATTTCTAAATCAGTGAGTCAAGTCATCTTTGTTTTCTATAGTTTTTTTTTTTTCTAACATGGTGCCCTCATTTCAGCATGGAACTGTTTATTGACAGTCCCAAGGCTGAAGTTCAACTTGTTTCCATACACTAAAATGGGTTTTAATGATCAACTAATTCATGAGGATTTATCCACAAATAACAGTAAACAGAAAAGTTTTACCAGGATCTCATAAACTTCTCATTATCAGGGAGGTTGTGTCCTCAGGGACACAACATGTAGGATGATTAACTGTTTCTCTCTTCCAACAGTGTTGAAGGATCAACGTCCCAGTCTGCTCTTTGGGCAATGGCACAAGACATCACCATCTTACTCTGTGTCACATTTGTAAACTTTATTTTCCACTCACATAATTTAGTAAAAAAGCTTTTTCAAAAGCAGAGTTTGGATGTTAGCTCTACCAGGCAGCTCTGGGAGTAGGAATTGTTAGTTTGCATCTGTTGAGACTTAAATCAGTCCCATGGCTGCTACCTTCCTTCCACCCTCCAATGTTTTATTCCTGGTAAGTGCCAGGGTACAGCAGAGGAAATGAATGCTCTGAACAGCTGAAGAGACATCTTCTTGAGTGGTTCTCAGCAAGTAAATGGCTGAGTGGGGAACAGGAATGAGCTTTCTTGTGCCCGGCTGTGCCCTTTAGCTGCCATTTCACTACTCTTCTTCAATAAACATGAAATCCAGCCACCAGGAAAGGATTGTGGGTGGTCATTTGTCTAAGAGATACTAGAAAAGAGGCAGTCCACGCTATGGCATGATAAAACCTGTGAGTTCTGTGCTTTCACTGCCATTCAGACACTGTTCTAGGTTATTTCAGGGGCAATTACAATTAGATGTCAGAACCTCCTTAACAACTACCAGCCACTGTTCTTTGTGCACTCTGTGGAGCAGCTCCCAGAAGGGAAGCACTGACCAGCTTGGCTGCAGTGCCCATGGGGGTAGCACATACTGCTTATCAGAGGTTCAGCTGGCTTCAGAGCACAGAACCTGCATCAGCCAGCAGGTAAACAAGCAAGTCTTTGCTTTCGATGGAAACAGGTTGCTTTTCAAGAAAGAACTGTTAAAATCCTGCCTCTCCAGGGTGAATCTGCTTTAAGATACAACACAGAACAGCTTGCCTGTGTGTTTATCACACTGAGCCAAACACAAAGCAACACAAGCTGGAAGGAAGTTGGTTTATACTTACCAGCAGCATTGATATTTTCCTCACAGGAGTACCAGATCCCAGTGTGGAAATACCTGAAAAGGAAGCGGTCGTCTCCAGTCTCCCAGCTGTAATGAACCACATTCTGGTTTGTCTCATTTGCAGTCTCATTCCCGCTGTAGTTGAGGCAGTTTGTCTTCTTCTCTTTCCCACAGCTCGGCTTGGGGACCCTCTGTGTGCCCTCACACCAGTGGGTCGTGATAAAAGCTGTTGTAGAGAAGAGGAGAGCCATCAGATTCAGACTCACTGCTAGCAGGGCTCTGCATCTTCGATTTGTCTTCATGGTAAATCCGCCCTCCCTCCCCCTCCTGCTGAGAGAAGAAGTCAAAGGGGCTTGTTTTATGTGGGGAGGGGAGGGGGGTCAAAGCCTCTCACGATTCAGAATCCAGTTGTCCAGACATCAAAACTCTCAGCTTCTTCCAATCTGTTGTTGTAGCAATGAAAGAAACGCTGCAGCCAGATTCCCATTCTTCTCTTCACTTGAAATCCTGCCTTTGTATGTTAAAGGAGCAGCTGCAGGCGCGGGAGTGCTGCTGTCCTCTTGTAGTCGGTGTGCTTCGGCGCGCTGACAGGATCAGAGAGGGTCTGTCTCACAAGGAGCACCAAGAGCAAGTGAACATCTGCTCTGGTACCACACATGATCCCAAGGGGCTCCGCAGCTGTTTCCGCTGGGAGACACCTGCAGGCTGCGGGACGCGCTGTCCTCTGCTCTCGTAGGATGAAGCAAGAGCAACTCTGCGGGAGGCGGGCGTCAGGGCCGGCGGCTGCCTGCTACCACCCTCCTCCGCGGAGCTCAGGGGCCACTGCAGCGCGCTGGCGGCACAGTTGGACCGGGGGGAGGTGTCGCATCTTGGTCCCGAAATGAATCGTTATCTGAGCTGCGAAACACATTTTCTCTATGCCACAGAGCAGAGATTTGTTTGGGAGCAGGAGGGATGGAGCGGCAGTTTAGCGTTTCTGCTCTGACCTAGCGAGTAGTAAATCAGGGGTTTGATTCTGCTGTCAGCACACCTGTGTAAATCTTTGTCTTCAGAGGCTTACTCTAGCAGTCAGCAAAGCCCCAGAGGAATTTCGATTTGAAAGTGTATAATGAGTAAAACCCACTTCATTCAATATACCAAGTGGAGCCCCTTTCTCAGGCTTTCATTTCCAGACGCAGTGCTCACAGATATTTTGTTTGAAGTGGGTCTGTAGGATATTTTGTACATCCTGGCTAAAGAACTAATTTGAGCAAACCCTGCCCTTCACTTGCCAGATAGCAATGCTGCAAGAGTAGGGAGTACTGCATAATGTCCCATTTCCAGAGAAGTATACTGTACTGTCTAGTTGGTTGGCTGTCTCGTGATGCTTATGACCCCTTTCCACATTGCATAGAGCTGTCTGGTAAATACTGGGTGCTGTAAGGAGACCATGGCACCTGATGTAGGTGGTGATAAAATCTCTAAGACCTTGTATCCAGCACTGAGGTTGGCCACATCCAACACAGCATTTCTTTGTCCTTAGTAGGTGAGTGCAATTTTCTGGAGTGAAGAAGCTGCACATGCCTCCTGGGCTTTGCACTGAGTGATATTTCCTTCCAGCCTTATTTTTGCTCTCTGCAAGGGCCATGGGGGTGCTTATGGCCTCTGAAAGCAGTCCAGTAGTGGGTTTCCAGCAAGCCCTGGAAATAACCATACAGCTACACAGGCTCATACTAATAGATGGGCCAATGCTCTCATCTCACACCCTCTATTCTGTGAAGTCAACACTGACTCAATACGCAAAGCTCATCCTATGCCTTACAGCCTGCAGACAGGAAATGTGGTGGTTTGGTAGTTTCTCCAGCCCCTTAAAGAAAGACAGGAAGCACCAGATGAAGTTTCTCCTTAGGAAGCCACCACACAAGACTTGAGGGACCCTTATGTCCCCCTCACAGATACCCATAGGACTCTGTATTACGCCTCTTGCTGGTGCCTGCCTTGCATGTTTGGTCCCAACTGTTTATGAGATTTTTCATTCTTTATACAGACTCACTTGGCTTTAGCCATTTTGTGTTATAAATAAACTAGAAAGTTACTAGAAAATTCTGCTCTGGGAGAACAACTGAGATGGCAACTTTACAAGGTTAGTGAAATAGCTTTGAACTGAAAATACTTCTCTTCCTAAGTGCCCTTCATTTTGCCCACTTCTGCCTGTATGCATGATTGCTACATCTCCTCAGACCCAGATTTTTCCAGTGGGCAGGGCTAGCAGACTGCCTCTGTACAGTCTTCCTTCTCCTGTTGGAATTGCATCACACCTTTCCCTGTTACAGTCCTTTCAGCATTTCATCTTGCAGCAAAATAATCAGCATTATTTCCTTGGTTTTAATTGCATGTAAGAAATATAGATGATAGCTATTTAGAAGACTACAGAATTATTACTTCAATTATTTTTATGTTGCAGGACATTCCACTTACTTAGTAATGCATTCTTATGTTCCTGTGTTTCTCAGGCTTAGAGGAATAAACAATGCACTTTAAACTTTGTCAGAATGCATTCACAAGGAAGCTAGTGCTCTTCCTCAGGATTATGTTTCAAGTGGCTGTCATATCTGACTCATCACAGGTTCTTAAAAGTCTTTACTCGCAAATCTCTACTGCTCTGTGGCTTGTGTTTTCTGGTACCAGCATCAACATCTGCACCCTGTTTCTTCCTGTGCCTACATCCCTGAGTAGTGAGAATTCAAGAGTCTGGTTATCTGTGATTATTTTGTCCTAAATACTTTTTGGATTTTGTTTTTATTCCTAATCCTAACAGATATTCCTATTTCTGTTCCTCCTTACCTCCTTTACCCTTGATTGGGACTTTTTTGAGCCGAATGAGTTGCTGAGAAAGAGATGGTGGCAATGTATATTAAAAAAAAAAAAAGGCAGCAAAATAAAGCAAAAATTTGGTTTCTTTAGTGATAAAGAGCTTTTAGAAACTTAATCATTTAACAATATTCAGCACAAAGTAAAGTATGTTCAAAGTCAGGGAATTTTTTGAAGATTGTTTTCTTTTTCCTAACAGAAGTATTTTTTTTTTTTTCTAATTACTAGACTCCTCTGGCTGTATATGTTGGGATTACTTGAAAAGAAGGAAACTAGTCTGTGCTATACTAGTGCTGTAATGCTCCAATGATTTCTCTTTATATAATCTCTGTTTATCAGATTTGTTGTGTATAAAAATGGAAAGATCATGCATATGTTGCAGAGGGAAGTTCAGATGCCTGGATTAAGCTGTATTTATGTGGTATTATCTTTAATAGTAAAGCAGAAGGATTTGAATGCTATGGAGGAATAGGTTTCATATTGTGTCTACAAGAACCTTCAAAATCCTTTTTGCAGCAATAGCTTTTCTCCGATGCTATGAGATAAAGTACCTTCATGAGTATAGCTAAATCTCTTTTCCTTCAGTATTTATTATAGGATCAGAGTAAATTGTTATTACTCAGTATTTACTTGAGTACAAAAAGAATTTGGCACAGAAGTTTTAAAATAATGATAGCATTTGCAAAGAAACATTTTCAATCAGGCTGCGTTTTTCACTAGTGGGAAACAGAATCAACATTCACTGAAATGAGAGGAAGCCCTACTTTTGGGTCCTCTAGTGATGGTGAGGGCATGGTGAGCTTAGCCTGGTTGTTTATTTGATACCAGCAGTGTAAATTGCATGGGATTATATGCTGGTTTTAAATCAACATTTAAAAAACCCTATAGCTTTTCTTTAAACTCATATTTCTTACAGATCTGTCCCCCTGGGCTTTCTTATGTCTTTGCATTGTTTTTTTCATCTGTCCACTGGACTGTCCAGGTCCTCCTGCCACCTTGGGTTGGACCTTTTCCTGGTAGCTCACCTCAGCACTACAAAGCCACATAATCCACTTGTTCAATGAATTAGTCTTGTGAATAGTTCAGAATCGCCTTTTATAGTCAGAATTTTCCCACTTTAACAGAGAGATCTGCATAGCTCACCTTTCTCTCGTGGAAAATCACAACTTCTTGGTATTCTCATTCCATCCAGCAAAATGGCTTTTTTTTTTTTTTTCATTATCTCAGTCACATAGCAGGTTTGACTTCTATACTTGGAGAATAGGGTTAGGATGGAAATGCTCTACATACTTTTCCCAGATCATTACCATGTATGTTAGTCACCTACAGCAGCCTTGTATAGCAGACCTTTAATGGCAGCTTCTGAGCCTTTCAATATTTGTAGGCACCTTGGCCTGGCAAAATAGTAGCCCCAAAGCAAAAGTAGCCATAAGAAACAGAATGTTGGGAAGCATCAAAGGGCCCATTACACAAACATTCTCTTTTATAACCCAGGCTTCTGATTTCCACATTTGCATATAGTTCTATATTGCCGTATCACACTGTGCCATTGAATGTACCTGATCTGCTAACTACAAATGAATTTATCTTATTTCCATTTTTTGACACATTACTAGGGTTACACTGATGCTAGCTGATCACTGACAGTTGATCAAAATCTTTTGAAATCAGACATATCTCAGAAACATTGCATTCAAGCCCTTGTGGCACAGCAACCAAATTTGAGACAGATTCCATGAAACTTGGAGTTCTTCCTCAAAATAGACTCAGAGACGTCAATATAATTTTGACTTCTCTCAGATATCACCTTGCCCTACCCCTTGTTTTACTTTTTTATTAAGATTTTTTTTTATTAAGGTATTCTTTTCTTTCTATTGGCAATATATTTTTAGGAACGGAAGCTAGAATATTTAAAAAATGTAGTTTTCAGTTTCTGCCTGGCAAAGGGGTAAACTGTGTACATTTGGTGTCTTTTAGGTGAAGAATAATGTTGTATATTTGTATGTGCATGCATTTTATTGCCATAATTAGAATTCATCTATATGCTGAGGCATTGTAAGTGGTAGAATATGATTTGGCAATAAGATTTTAGTGCAGAAAGGGGTAGCCAGTCAGATCTGCTTGAGCAAGGTCTGTACCCTGGGTTTCACATTTCTGTGTGTTCTAAGCAGAAACTGTACCCTGTACAAAATGCATTTGGAAAATAGACTCTACCAGAGCAGAGCAGGAGAAGCTGCCTATGTACAGGGATGGCTTTTTCATGGGGCCAGTATAACTGGCAGAGATTGAGCATACATTCTGTCACTGAAGATGTATTCCAATGCATCAGGAGTCCCTAGGCTGTGCTCATGATCTCAAGTAGTGTTGCTGGCTCAGAGACAAATTGAAGCAGGGTACTGATTTTGAAGGTGAGTGCAAAGTTTGGCAACTACAGGAAGGTAGGATAGTCAGGTTGGCTATAGAATCTGAATCTTACAAAATACTGCACAAAATGCATGTGAATTTTTACGTTCAGCAAGCAGATTTTCTACCTTTTGGTACCAAATCTCACTTTGAGCAGAATTCCTTCCCCCTGGCAAGAGAAGACAAAGAAACAAAAGTAAAAATCACGAAATTGATAGTAAAAGCAAAATGGAGAGGAAAATATCTCTTCATGGCATAGCTAGGTAATTGCATAACCATTCCAAGCAGAAGAGAAAAGGTCAACAGGCAGATGACAGGCTGGAGCACAGAAAGCTTGTGCCTAGCAGGGGACAATATTTCACAGAGCATTGGCAGAAAAATGAATGATTACACAGAAGTGGCAAAGAAAATGCCAAACTCTATGGGCAATACAAGAAGCTGAGAAGGCCTGAGTAAGACTATTCTATAATGACACACAGTGTCATGGTGAGAGACATCCTCTAAACTGCAGGACATTTGAGTTAGCACCAAACTCAGCAGAGTGATGGGAACAATGTCAAAATTAACAATGAAGTTGTACCAGATGGCAGAAGAGGAACTCAAGGCCAGGACTTGGCAAAAAGAAGGAAAACATTAGCCATGAGCCTATCTGGATAGCAGCGGGAGAGATGAGATATATGAGCAACCTGGAGGACAAGTAGGACATTGCTTAAGAGAATGAAAGCACACAGTGAATGGATAGGGATTATACAGTGGGAGGCTGGTTTGAAGACCCCAGTATGTTAAGAAGTACGGAGCTGCAGCTGATTTGTATCAAAGACCACTTACACAGGACTATGTGAACTCCCTGGCCTCAGCAGGGAGACCAAAATGAAAGAGCAATTGTTTAAAGGAAATAAAGGAATAAATCTAGGAACTTAAATGGGAATGAAATTGCAGGAGGGAAAAAGTTCAGCAGTAGCATAAGGACTGTCTGCTCAGCTTAGGATCCTGGGGTTGTATTTCCAGGCTCAGAGCTAATTGTATTTTTTCTTTCCAATCTTTTCCTTGACTGACTTTTGGATGGGGAAAAGTCCTTTTTATTCTCAGTTTCCTGCAAGGTGTTAGGTAGGGAACACATCACCTCTCCATTTGGGCTCTAAAGTTGTGAGCACCTTTGAAGAGATCCCCCTTTTCTCGACCATGTGCTCTACTGGTAGTCAGTCTCCAAATCTTTCAGGTTTCACAGAATTCTGTTATTCTACATATGCCAGCATAACCTCATAACAAAATGGACTGCATAATTCGATGCAGATCAGTTAAAATAGTTCTGCCAGACATGAACTATAGAATATTTGTGGTTGAGTGTGCTGTCCGGAGTTCTTCTGATCTACCACCCCACTCCAAGCTGGCTTCAAACCTAGATCAAAACTGCTGGGGACTTTAACAGGTTCAGTATTATACCCTTTATAATGCGAGAGTGTTTATGTCCAGATTTAAGGAGACAAGTTTATCACCATGAGGACAGCCAAGAAGGTGAGCAGAATGCTGAGAGAGGTTGTGCAGTTTCTGGTTTTGGAGATTTCCAAACCCAGACTGGATAAAGCCTTGAGTAGCGTGATCTGACACAAGCTGACACTGCTTTGAGCAGGAGATTGGACTAGAGACCTCCTGAGGTCTCTTCCAGCCTGGATTATCCTAGGATGCTATGAGGACCTATTAACCACAGCTAGTATTTGAATGTCCCACCCGCATGTAGGAACTCCAGGCTTAATATTGGAGTAATTTATCCATTTTGGTCCTAATGTACAAATATTCCAAGCACACTCACTTGTGAAAGGTAATCCTATGCTTTCAGACATAAAGATTCAGCTTGGGAACTTTCATAAACTCCTTCGCAGTAAGCAAAGTTGTTACAAATTCAGTTTGGTTTTCTGCTGTTGCTTGAACTCCTTGAGAGCTCCTTTGATATGTGATTATCTAGCCCTGTAGACTCCCTGGCAAATGTCCCATTTCTAGGATCTATTATTACTTTAGGTGTTTGTAGGAAGTTGTATCCCAAAATCTTTTTGCCCTTATTTACTGCACATTTACATTTAATCAGATGATAGAAATTGTGATTCCCTCCTTTTTTTCTCATTTGGCTATGACTTCAGGGTTTTGAAGGATGCCTTATTGCTTGAACTATTATCCTTCACCTTGCTATTTCAGCATGCCAACATTTCTCTGCTCTTTCTAAAGGCTCTTTCTGACAGGTGAAATGTATTTACTTTAATCCTCTCCTGTGTCTTTACATAGGCCTCATGCTGTTGATTCAGATGTCTGATAAAAAAATAAAGGATAATGTAAAAAAAAAAAAAATAATCAAATACTGTTATGGTCCCAAGGGGCAATAAAGACACAGGTCCTTCAGCTTGCTTGTAGCTGCCCAGTTGATAAATCCCCTGGGGTCAGTGGCTGGAAGGCCTGTGTCCAAGACCAGCTCTGATATGGTGCACCCATGTCACCCATAGTCAGATTGCTGTGTGAGAGGACTGTGTAAATTCTTATCAGGAGCTCCTCTCTGGTGGGAGCTGCCTTTGAGCTCTGGCACTCACTGTCGGAGCCATGCTCTAGCTCTGTTGTTTGTACAGCTCTGCTGTAGCTGGCCATGTTTGATGCTCCAGTCCTGACTCACTAGCCTCATTACTGCAAGCTTGTTGAGCAGTTGGTCTCAACCTCAGTCACTAAGGGTGCTGTGCCAATGCCGGGTGATGGTAAACCTTCCCACCTTGCTGCCCACAGTTTCTGCTCTCCTCTTGGGTCCGTAGTGAGGAATGACAGACCCTTGTGTGGGCAAAGATATTCATAGAATCATAGAATATTTAGGGTTGGAAAGGACCTTATGATCACCTAGTTTCAACCCCCCTGCCATGAGCAGGGACACCTCCCACTAAACCATGCCACCCAAGTCTATGTCCAGCCCAGCCTTGAGCATCGCCAGCGATGGAGCATTAACAACTTCCCTGGACAACCCATTCCAGTGCCTCACCACCCTCACAGTAAAGAATTTCTTCCTCAGATCCAATCTAAACTTC
>JASSUY010039006.1:21274-46468 GCA_032466535.1 Forpus xanthops
ATCCTCGTGGCCCTCCTCTGCACTTGTTCCAACAGTTCCATATCCTTTTTATGTTGAGGACACCAGAACTGCACACAGTGCTCCAAGTGAGATCTCACAAGAGCAGAGTAGAGGGGCAGGATCACCTCCCTCGGTCTGCTGGTCACGCTTCTTTTGATGCCGCCCAGGATACAGTTGGCTTTCTGGGCTGCAAGAGCACATTGCCGGCTCATGTTCATTCTCTCATCTACCAACACCCCCAAGTCCTTCTCCTCAGGGCTGCTCTGAATCTCATCTCTGCCCAATCTGTAGCTGTGAGTCGTTAGCATCAGGGAAGTCCAGACTGGTAGTTTTCTCATTCTTCTTTTATTCCAATGCTAAAGATCTGTAAAGCAAGTGCCAGCTCCTGTCAAACCTCTCTCTGGGGCTGAAGGGGTGAGCAGGATGCGTTTGTGGTAGGCTCACTGCCTGCTGGTCTGCACTGTGAGAGCATGTCCTCAGCTGCTAATGAAGGTCTGAGTTTGATCCCAAGTGAACCATGGACATTAAACTCCCCAGAAAGAGCTGTTGCTGTAGTAATAGCTAAATTATAGCCCTTACACTGAATGAAACTAAACTAGGGCTCCATGTGCAGTATTTATGTGGGCAATTTCACTTAACCTTTCCATCTTTTAATTCCTTTTATACCTCAGTTTAGTAATTTCTGAAATTTTTTGTAGTTCTGTTTATTGAGAAGACCACAAGAGACCTGAACTGAGTAATTTCTATTTCTGCAGCTTTGCACTTCAATAACAACAGAATCATCTGCACATAAACTCTTTAAACAATAAATATCATTTATCTACAGTAATTTAGATGTTTAATATCTTTGTAGCAATTTGTTTTCAGGACACAGTACTGCCTTCACAAGAAACTGAATCGATTTGTAGTCGAAGTAGTGATTTTGCTTACTTTTTGATTTTGTAAGGAAAAAAAGACAACTTTTAAAGAGACAAAGCATACTGTGATAATGCAGAAAATACTTTAAATGGTAATTTATCCAGTTAAAGATCTCAGTTTTAATTGGACCGTATGTTAATATCAGTCTGTAAAAATTTCAAACTTTAATGTACTTCTAAGAAAATAATACTTCACAGGAAGAATTAGGCTCTATTCCAGCCATTTAGTGTCATGGAACAGATAATTGAATTCCTTGCTTTTTTGTCAAGCCAGTAATATCACATAACTCTTTTTAAATGTTCATGTAATCAACAGTCTATGCTGGTCTGCATTTAATAGCCTGAATAATTTTTTCTTTTCAAACCAGTCTTATCAGCTTTCCTTCCACTCTTACAAAGTCTTCAGGAATAAGTTGTTTTTTTGGAATCACATCTTATGGGTTATATGCAGCACAGAAATAAAACTCACTAGAAAGATGATGCAGGTTTGTGCTTTATTTTCATACAACATTTTTTGAGGGAAGTAACTAAGTAGTTCATTTTCAAAAGAAATAGAGCAACTTACTACAACAACAAGAGAAAGAAATGGAGCAAAGTTCAGCGGCACACATTGCTCTTCACTGCTATTTCTTCTTTGGTCCTTTTTTGATATGTAGTATCATGGTTGTAGGAGTAAAATCAGTTATCAAAGAAAGACATCTGTTGCCATGACTGCTAAGGCATGGTTAACTCTTGGAATGCACAGAAATGAACTAGAAAGAGTGGTTGAGAGCACCTGCCTATGCCAATGTTACCATGCTACTATGTACATGGGTGGCAAAGGAATTGTTCTTCTTGTATACCATGATTTTCAGGCCTAACAAAATGCAGTACATACTTCAAAGTGAAGTGGTTTCTAGGGACTTTCAAGCAGCATCCCAAATTTGGCTCCAAGTCTCCACAGACACAAACTGGAATATCCTGATGCAAATTTAATATGATCTTGCTAATATAGCAGCAGCACTTAAACAATTCCGTTTAGTTTCCCTATTTTAAGATTTTTTTTTCAGGTATTTATTTTGTTTAATGCTGTCTGTGCAGTTTTGTGCAACTGTTTAACTGCCTTATTGGCAATGAGGAAGGGCGTAAAATCTGTTATTGTGAGTGAGAAGCAAACATACGCTGTATGCTTAGTATGTGGCTGGAAAATATGCATTAGAATAATTCTTAAAAGCCCTTCACATTCAAGCGCCTTTTCTTTCCCTGCTTTACTCTGTATCCCTAAACAATTGGTACTGCCATGATGTAAGTATGTCAGGGGAGAAGAGATTGGAAGAACTACTGAGGCTTTTCAGACCTGTAGCCATGGAATGGAGAAGTAACAGGACATTTTCCTGTATGGGATACTCCTGTGGGCACACTAGAAATCAAGACACTGAACTCATCCAAATCAATAGGGAATAAAATGGGTGTAAATGCAAGGCACAGGAGATCTCTAAACCAGCTTTACTACCAAGGCCTCTGTAATGGGGAGCTATGCCTTGAAAATTCAAGCACTGGGCAAAGCTAAGGGGATGTTTGACCAAGAGCCCACAGGCCTGCAAGGGAGTGCACTTCTGTGCTGGCTGGCCTTAGCAAAATTACTGCTCTAGTGCCTGCTGCCAGAGTCAGCCAGTCACTGCCTCCTGCTGCCTCCCCAGCTCAGTTCAGGGATGGCACCAGACCTGCCGGGTCCCTCAGCACTTGTTGAATCAGTCCATGTACATGCCCTCCTCCTCTTTACTCCCTGACCTCCTTGTCAGGGTCCACCACCATATGGGTGCTGGCAACTAGGCATTCCTAGTTAATTGCTTAGATTTTCGCAGATTTTCTCACCCTGTAATTTGCTACATATGAGCAGTACCAATCTTACTGTTTAACACTTAAGAGCTATATCCTAATATTGTCCAGGCAGATGTTAGCGGGACAGGACTAAAACAAGCCACGGGGCTACAGGCGGTACGGGCTGAGTCGCTTCTACTTCTTTCATGGTGTTTTGTTGCCACCCAATGGCCTGATGCAAGATTGCAAGAATGAAACATCGGAAAATTGTGGGGAGAGTTTTTCATTAGATATTGTTAGCTTGAGAAAAAGCTTTTCAGCAAAAAGACTTTTTGTGCCCTCCTAACACAAGTCTTCACAGACAAGAAGTTACTTCTCTTGAAAGTGACAGCCATAATTGCAATATATGCAACAAAACTATTTTATTTATATGTATTTAAAAGGAATTTGTCTTAAGGAATTTGTCTCTTTAAGGAGCAATTTTGTTCCTTGAAACAAAAAAAGGACAAGATATCTGGAAGATAATGATGTCATCAGGCCTGGAATGGTCACTAATATGGTAATACTGTGACGCTTGGTCCATATATCTGGTGCTCAGTGCCTCCTGGTGCAAAGATGTTCGCTGTCCATAAGAATTTGTGGGTTTGACACGCTGCCTAGGTGATCTTGCACCTATATAATATTAGCAGTGCTGCTGGTCTTGAAAAGCTCTGCTCTCCAGAAGGTTCTTAGTGCTCCTTCCAATCATCTTTGAAGTCTGTCTGTTTCTTACATTTGTCCCTACCAAGCACAGGTGAAACCCAACTACCCCTCATGGTCTAAGTTTTGTTAGCATCATACAGGGTTATCTGTCACAAGCAGTAAATTATTATGTTGTGCCTAGTCACTGTCAGCATCCTTTTCAATGAGTGCAACCTCAGGTCAGGGTCTGCAGTCCTAAAAGCAATTTTTTCCCTGCTCATTCCAACTGGTTTAACCAAGCTCTTACTGGTTGCTTAATTTCTTTTTAAAATATCAAGGCACAAATACTGAGGCTGAAATGGTTTGGGAGAAAAGGACTGGTCTCTGCATTTATTGCTCTGGTGATATCTTGGTGGTGAAGGGTGGTCTCTGCCCTGGAACCATTGATGTGGCTGACAAAAGTAAACTGAAAATGAGTTAACTCATGTCTGGTCATGGGTATGAAGATAAACTATAGAAGATGGTGGTTGTCACCTGTGACCTTTACTTGCTTTTTGTGTAGATGGATGAAGATGCTACATAGAGGAACAAAGCAGGCCACACACTCATTTGGTTTGCAGCAGTTTTTAGGCTCAAAGGAAATAATGCTACTTATTGGCACTCTGAGGAAAGTGGCTGGAGTATCATCTGCCAGCTCTGCTTACAAGGTCTGTTTCCACAGGCTATCTTTTTATGAAGTTTAAAGTGTTTCTCGAATCCATAGTTGGAGAACTTCTTCTGAGGGTATCACATGCACCATCAGATCACATTGCTCAGCATCTTCATGGCCACACAGTATCAGCTGGGTAGGGGGTTCTGGTGCCTTCTGCAAAACAAATATGTTCACTCGAACACTCTCAGGCTTCTGAGCTACATGTCCATCCACTTTTCCCCACAAACTGCTCCTCTCATCCCTCCTGCCACAACTGCCCAGAGACCCAGTGCTCAGGAACCCACAGCCACAAAAGCTGCTTCATTCATTCTCACTTGAACTGGACAGTACATTTCAGCTCCTGACTCAAACATACTTCTCCTGAGTGAGCGAGAAAAGAGGCTGCTTTTGACGGTTTGTTTCTCCTTACCAAGCTGTTGAGAAGCTCAGCCCTGATAGCAGGAGACATGGAGCAGTGCTGCCGATGACACAGCTGTTTTGTTCAGGGAACAGCTGGTCAGCAGGGACAGTCCATGCCTCCCAAGATGCTTCCCACAAGCACCAGGAGCATCTTCTGTGATCAGGGCTGTAGGCCAAAGGCAGTGACAGCCATGCAGCCAACTCATGTGGGCTGCTTGACCCCTGCAACTCAGCTGATTATACTGGAATGAGCAAGACATCCTGTGCTTGTGTCTGCTTTTTCTGCCTGCCTCATGCTTCTGTGAATATCCAACACCCTAAAAAGCAATAAAAACCAGTAAAACAGTTACCAGTGTGTCTGGCAGGACTGCAACAGGGCAGCAGGAATACTGAAGGATTTTACTTGTTTTCCAGGTAAGGAAAGGCAGGGTCAAAGCAGCTGCAGCAAAGCCAGCAGAGATGAGGAGGGCAGTGACCAACCACATGGATGTGCCACCTAGAAATAACAGAAGCAGCAAAACTTCTGAGATGCAAGCCTTGTGAGGACAAATCACTCAGTGCAGTCAGCCTGCATCTTCCGTGGCTGATCTTTCAATTCACCCTGTTGAGATCCTTTGTTGGCATGCTCCAAGAAAGGATACCAGTGCCAGTGTAGGGGCTGCCCTCCAGAGTCTTTCTTTTTCCTTCCCCAAGGAACCAATGGGCAGCATGTTTGCAAATAAGACAGGAGGTACTGGGTAGAAATGACAGGAAGAGCTGCTAGGGTATCCTTGGGCATGACTAAACTAAGGGAATAGGAAGGAAGGGTGACTGTTACCTTGTGCCCTCACACACTGTGTCTGGCTGAAGCTGCTGCTTCTGTTGATTGCCTCAACATATGTCTGAGCTTTTACACAGTAATCAGGTCCTGCCTCCATGGTGTCCAGGTGTACCACAGAGCTGACCTCCTTCACCACCTTCTGGTGCACCTGCCACAAGCCCAGGAAAGAGAGCATCAGAAGACATGTCAAGGACATAATCACAAACAGGATTCCTGACATGATGCTAGCCCAGACTTTACTGGGAGAAGGGGAAGGAACAGCAGGAGGTGTGAGAGAGGGAGAAAAACAGCAAAAGAGGAAGCACAGTGGAGTGCAGAATGAGACCATACACATGGTAGAAAGGGATGAAAAAAAAGAGCTGTGAGCCTAAGAGTCATAATGATGATGTTGGGCCACAATGATAGACTATGACTTACTCCCCTGGTGTGAAGGCTTGATGACTAAGATCGTGACTGATCCAAGTTTTTGCTGGGATATGAAAATCATGCCTGTGCTAGTGTGATATGATAGGAATGCCAGAACCATGCTGTGACAGGGGTGTGAGAGCTCTACTGTGACTCTAGAGCACTGAGAGGGGATGGATTAGGCCTGTGAGGAGCAAGTGAACCTAGTGTGTGCAACTGCAACACATTTCAGCAACCCTTAAACAGCGTATGAACAACAGTATATTATTTTCTTTCAATAAACAGGACTCCATTAACTGCTAGCAAAAAGAAGTTGGTATTTCCAGCCTCCCCAGTCATGAGAGAGCAGGTAACAACTAGCTAGTAGCTCCTAATTTTTATTGTGTTTTAGATGTGCTCACAGAAGGCCTCATTAGCCTCCAGCATCACACATGCATATGGATGCTTCCAACAAGCCAGTAGGGCTCTTCTGGTAGGGCAAGTCCTTCTCTCCATCAAAATATCCCTCTCCACAGAAACGTGATCTTGAGACCCACTAGTTTGACAAGATTTCAAGGATGAAATAAGGTCAGTGACTCTATATGGTGTGTAACCTGTTGCAAAAACCTCAAATTAGACATGCCAAATGTGACAATAGTAAAAAAAATAATTAAATGAGTCCCAGCAGAGAACTGGACATGTACTGACCAGCAAACTTGGTGCTTGGGACAGTTCAGTTGTTAGGAACTATTCTGAAGTTTAGAAATGATATTTTGGTGGTTAATATCATATACTGAAAAACAGTTAACATTTTGTTAAGCCCGTGAACACAGTTGATCTCATATACTTAAATTTCCAAAAGGTAGTCCATATCTATTTCAAAAGCCTATCAAGCTAACAGCTATGGGATGAAAAGGCATTGAAGTGCACTAACCAGGCTACAATGGCCCTGACCAGCCCTGCCTGGCTCCCCCATCTTCACCCTCCTGTCCATGGCCCAGAAGCCCCATTAAGCTGAGCCCATAACCTTTGGTCCCAGTCTGAGCTATGCTGGAGTTGTACCTGTCATAGAATCATAGAATGGTTAGGGTTAGAAAGGACTTTCAGATCATCCAGTTCCAATCCCCTTGCCATGGGCAGAGACATTTCACAGACCAGGTCACTCAAGGCTTTGTTCAACCTGATTAAACAGTGCTCATGACAATTTTTTCCCTTAATTTTTACAGTCAGTAAGTGTTCCTTAAATTGAGCATACCCCATCAGAAACAGGAACTTAGGGTTCAGGTTTTCTATAATAGTCTGCTCTGCGATAGTCATCCTTGTTAGCAACTGCTGAGAAATAAAGGAAGGTGGAGATTTGTATGGTGCTAACACATAGTGCTCTTGCACATTCAACTGGGGAGGTTTACTCCCTGCCTACCTTGGTGTCATGGGTTCAGCTCAAACTATGACACTTGGTAAAGACAAAATTAGCTGGAAAGGCTTCCACAGGGAACAACTAAGTAGCCTGGGAGTCCTTAGCCTGGAAGAAGATACACGATATAAAACTAGAGTGGCAGGGAAAGTGAATAGGGAGTAACTGTTATCTCTCGCTCCCCTAAACCAAGACTGAGACAGCACAAAGTTAAGCTGCAGTATTCCTGAGTACAGGAAGTTGTATGGTGCTGAAAGTTTACATAACTTGAAAACCACAACAGATAAATTCATGGAGCAAAAATTCATCAAGGACTATTAATGATACCATTTCTGGTTCAAAAATTTCCTGGAGTTGTGTCTGTGAAATCTCAGAAAATAACCTAAGTGTAATTACACACAGGCTTTCTCCTTATTAATTTTCTTGGTCATCTCTATTGCCCACTGGCAGAGAGAAAACACTGGGTTTGATGGTCTCATGGTCTGACTTCACATGGCTGCTGAAATTTCATGCTTTTATGTTCTTAGGTGTTGTGGAAGCACAAGTTCCCAGGAGAAAAAAACCCTGTTGATATCTAGTGAAAACAGAAGGACTTGAATGGAACATAAATTGTCACTGCTTCAGTATTACTCAGGTATAGGCAATGCCCTCAGCTAAGCAACTGGCAGCTCACAGTTACAGCAAGCTGTTTTACAAAAGAACCCTGAGAAAAATGTTGGCACCTCAGTGTGACACCTTAATCTTGGTTTGAGTAATCCAAATGATGTTTAGAGAAGAAAGTCAGCATAAACACCCTCAGTTCCTGACTTCTGGATTCTTTCAATGTTTGAGGGCCCTGAGGAGATTCCTCTTCCCAGGGAAGGAAATGTGGAAAGAACACACAAGCTTCTCCACAGAGGTAAGACCAATGCACTGATATGTGCAGAGGAATATGGCACACACTGACTCCAGATGTGTTCCCCAGCCTCACAGCAGGAATTTAGACTGGCAAAGAGGACCTGGCAATGTATGTATGCTTTGACTCTAAGTATGTAGACTCTTTATTGTCGCCCAAAATCTGAGGGTAAAACTCACCCTACTCTCTTGGCCCTTCTTCCAATAGAGAACACAGATCTGAAAGGCAGGCCCCATGTCTTCCAGCTCCACTAATAAATGATAGCCATCTGCTATGACCTTCATCAGAGGTGGGGTCAGGGAAGCTGCCAACACACAGAAAGCACCATTATCACACCAGAGGCAATCCTTAAAACAGTCCTGTTCCCAGCTAAGAGTGGGAAAGAAGCTGCCATCATGAGCAGAGCAACATTACTCTGGAATAATAGCCAATTGCCTCAGTGGGGCAAAAGCTGCTCTCTGCTCTGCCTTCCATTATGACTAGATACACTAGCAGAATTTGAACAGGATGACCATGGCTGGCATTGCAAATGGGAGTTTGGCAACAGCTGAGTTGCACAGAACTTGAATGCTTCTGAATTTTCTTCAGTAGAGGAAGCATCTGGCCTAAGGGTCCCATGTGAGCAACAGCAGCAGAACCAGCTGGGTGACCAGAAGTTGAGGCACCAGATCAGGCCGGTTCTGCTCCTGGGTATTAGCTAAGCACTGACATAGAGGGCACGAGCTGTGAAACCATTGCATTTTCATGGGAATTTTGGCAGCTATTCAAATGTGAAGGAAAAAGTAGTATGATCCTCTGGCAGTGTAACTCTGTAACTCTGGCAGTTCACATGAATGCTGGTTTTCTTCCAGTGTCTACATGGTTTTAGATAGACTTGGGCTGATGACCTGCTGTGACTAAGTTTTTGCAAATATATGCAAGTAAACCTGCAGATGATTTGCTTCATGCTTACTTTGATATTCAAAGATTGGTTCAGATTTGGATTCTGCTGTGAGGAATATTAGTGAAACAATCAGAATCAATCAAGCATGAATAAAACTACACACTGAACGTTTGTGAACTGAGAATCAAGGTAGTACAAAGATCACATCTGCACCACTTATATATGCCATTCTTTACTGCTCCGTGGTAGCTGAAGCTGATTTTAACTTCCTTGCTTTTAAGAAATGAAGGAGAGCAATATACAGCCACATAAGAAGATGTTCTTAATAGAATTTGCTCTTACATCCAGTGAATTGTCATTAAAACTGAAGAATATGAGAAGATAAAATACAAATATGTTCATAATGAGTGTTCCACAAGTAGAACACCTGGAAAACTACTTCATACTTTTAAATTGAAAGGTGAAAATCTGCTTAACAATACATCTCAAAATAAAAAAAAAGAAAGAAAAAAAGTCTTAACATCATTTGGAGATTAAAATCAAATATCGGGATAATGTTTTAACAAGTAGGTATTGCAAGATGCTACTACAAATCAAACAGAAGCATTTAGATTTATCTCTATGTAAGCACACTGGATACCAACTAACAATTGGAATTTTGATAAATGAAGAAGAGAGACATCGTTAGTTTTAGGAAGATCTTTTTAAAGTGTTTTCCATGTGTCATCATAATTTATGTGTATCTACATCTAAGGCTTTGGCACTGAAGCTGTTTAGGCTACAAGTACTGTGGGCTGTGCTGATGCCCTGCCTGTCTATGAGCCACATTCAGAACCGGTGGGCTGTGTTTTGAATTCCTTAGATCCTCTCAGACACAATGCAGCATTTCCTAAGAGATGCAGTAGCAGAGGCAAGGGAAAGTGAGCAGTAGAAATTCATAAGGACAAGAACTTATAATGACTTTTCTTCTTTAAATACTTGTCCAAATATGCACATTCATACTATAGTCCATTGCAAGCTGTATCCTCTGAACTTTCACAGCTTAGACCGAGTACTGTACTGAGGTCTCTCAGGCACACGACTAAGCCGTCAAATACTTCGTCATACCATGAGAAAGTTGCTGCTTTTCTTCACAAAGAGGATCAAGCTAAGGAATGTCTTTCCCTATAAACACCTGACAGTGTGGTCCGTGACTCAACTCTGTGTCACCAGAGCTCTTGGAAAAAGGATTTTTCTTCTAAAGCACTATCTAGAAAACACTTCCACACCAAGAGACACGTTAGCAGCTTAGGTGGCATGGTGCTGCTTTGATTAAGTGCTCTGTATGAGCGAGGACTGCTCACTTACGAAGTAGTATATAATTTCCAATGACTGATGAAGGTTTAAGATCAGGTCAGCTCTGGTCTTAGGCAGGCAATTTCTTTCCTGGATAAAACTGATGACTGTTGCCTATCCCAGACTGACACTTGCACTCCAATAGTGACCTTGACAGTAGTTTTCCACCACAGTTTTTATCACTGCAATCAGTTGATTGCACAGCAGAGAACAGAGGCAATGATTCCAGAGAAACACTGGAAGCAGCATACTAATTTTAGGCTGCAACATGATCCTTAGGTTGAGCTAGACCTCAAACTTTTCAGGAGTTGGAAGGATATGGGCAAAATACTCTGCATTGCTAGGACTGCAGCAGTGCTACTGTTTCCTTTTTATTTTCTTCTTCTGAGGTCATTTCATACATCTGACACCATGAGCGGAGGGAATCATGTCTGGAAGGAACTGGGATTTTCAAGACAGCCTAAAGCAGATGGAGAGTGACATGGCTGTTTTTTTTGGGGTAAGTGTTTCCATAGGATCAGGCTCTGGACTCTCAGAAGTGACTAGATGACATGGATTAGATGGAGCACTGACAACAGCCCTGACTGATCAGAACCTTTTGAAATCAGAAGCCCTGGAGATTCAAACCCTGTAAATTCGGCCCTGCCTCAGGAGGAACTTATGTCCGTGAGCACATTATGACTAAGAGTGAAATGTCCCAACCCAAAATAAGAGAAACTGAGAAGCAGGATGTGCTTGATGTGTTCATTGGCTTTGTGTGACATGCGCAGTATATAAACATATGCATCAACACCAGACTGAGAAATTAACACAATGTAGTTAAGCCAAACAGGACTCACTTGTGATGCGATTGAAGAAACCTTTCAGGGTGCCCCACTCTGATCTTTTAGTGCCAGTATCTGCCCTTACACGCAGGTTATAGGCCACAGTGGCTGAGATATCTTCTGTGATGTTGCACACTGTGGCTGTGGTGAGTGAACATTCACAGACTGGAATCCAGCTTTCATTGGCATAGTCTCGTTCGTACTCCCTGAGGAGAGGAAAAGGAAGCAAAGAGGCAACAGTCTGGTAGGTGGTATATATATGACATAGGCAAAGGCTGCTTGCTAGTTCTTTCCAGATAAAACCAGTACTGGGGTGCACTGGATCTGGAATACCAGGAGTGCATGAAACCAGTATGGGTGTGGTTTAGATCTTATCTAAACATAATCTGCCAGAGTAACCTTATTCATGAGTCAAATGGAGCATGATAGTGTAGGAGGTGGGGATAGCCAACACAGTGTTGATGCCTCAAATCCTGCCCACTCATTTCACTTGATCATCCCTGGTAAACCAGAATTGCAAAGCTATACTTTCATACAGGTCATAGCTCAAGATGGATCAGAAACCTCCTATAATCTGTGTTAGCTGTTTAAAAGATGAACACTGAGTAAATCTCTTTCCTTTTCTAAATAAACTGTTGCTAATCCTCCTAACTTTTGAATTCTTTGGACAGAGGCAGTTCTCGTATTTGGGCTTAATGCCCAGATGTTTTCATATTTTGACTTAATGCACAGCTTGGTTTTCTCTGGTATCTATTAACCTGCAAACAGTTTCAGAATTTGAGCAAAAGACTTTTCCTCCCCCACTTGTAATGACCTAACATCTAGAGTATAAAACTTCTATGTCTAAGAACTTAATAGTGCTAAAGACATCAAAAAATGCCAAATTTTAAGTGTAAGTAAATGGTGTTCAAAGAACAAATAAGAACAGAAGTTACCCCTGAAATTCAACGGAGTATCTCACAGTTTCTCCCTGGATGATCACAGGACTCCAAGATAAGAAATGTTTCATGTTGGTAGAAAGAATAGAGATATTCTGAGGTGCTGGCAGCAAACCATCTTCCCCTAAAATTCCCAGCAAAACAAAAAAAAAACAAAGGTAGAAATAAAAAGGTATATGAATGTACTAGGAAAAAGCTTACAATAGTGCAAAACCATGTTTTGTATTAGAAATACACACTCTTTATTTCACTACTGTCACTTCAGCATTTGAAAACATTTTTCAGAGAAGAAATTATGACCAAAGTACAAATGACAGAGCAATTAGCCTTATAGAAAGGAAAAAAGCACACCTTTTCATTATTTCACCTTTTCACTGTATCAGTAAAACAAGTGAAACTTTTATAAAGCCATTCAATTTGCTTTAATGAAGTCACATAACAGATATTTTGTGGGAGGTGTCCCTGCCCATGGCAGGGAGGTTGGAACTAGGTGATCTTAAGGTCCTTTCCAACCCTAACTAGTCTATGATTCTATATTCTATTGCACTCTATAGACTGTTCCAATGTCACGGTTGGAAATGCGCTATTTCTTTCCAGACTTGACTGGACTGGACACTGTAGAAGATCTTAGCTCTTGTACAGCTTTTTTCATGCTGCAGGATTGTAATACTCTAAGTGCTTATAGGCTGTAATAAAAGTACCTCTTTGATTTATTTAGTGGACTATAAATGAAATCATTACATTATTCTGGGATAGTCAAAGCATATGGGATGATACCAACAGTGTACATAATTTTATTCTATGGCATCTTGATGTAATATCCTTAGCAGTGTTTGGGCCAGCTCACAGAAAGCAGAAATCCCCATGAGCATGTCCTGCACTATACCTTGGGAGCACTTATCTCTGTTCTGTTACTTTCCAGTCACAGGAAAAGTATGTTCCCTCTGCTCCCAGGGAGCCATTAGAAGGGAGGAATGGATGGAGCAGTTTCAACCAATCCAGTGTAGCAGTGGTCATTTCGACACTTTCCCAGAAACAAGGTAACTGTTCCATGACAATATCTGTTACCAAGGATTATTTCCTAATTATTTTTAATGGCCTCTATTTCTCTTAACAAAGTCTACCTTTCATTAGTTTTTAACTGCCATTAAAAGAGGGTGTCTTCTTTCAAAATGTGTTTACAAAGTTAAGCAGTTAATATCAGCTGTTTTACTCAGGGTCAAAACTGGTTTGACAAGTCCACAAGCAACATTTTCTTTTACGTTCTTTTAGAGTGTCAGAACATTGTTGTTCTTTCTGCTTTTAGAATATTCTGTTTATAAAATCACTAATGATGTGGAGAACCTTGATGCCAACTCTTGATGATTCTTTGGCACATTATATGGGTCTGTTGACACACTGCTTAGCTATTCTTTAAACTAAACATCAGCTGTCTCTAGGATGAGGAGCTTTCTTCCTTGCAATTTAAAATAGAGGAAGTCACTGGTTACCATGCCAGCACTTCTGGCTAGTTGGGGTCCATACTAGATTTAAGGCATTTTTTGTCTTAATTGACCTTCACTCTGCAGCTTAACTACCCATTTGGTCTCTAATACTCTCCATGCTTCCCAGCATTTAGATTGTTTGCTATGACTTTTTCTTGTACATTTTGGGAGCTGGCATACCCAAGTGTGTGTCTTGTGTAATAGACTTCAGTTATGTGATCAGACACTGTTTTTAACGTGACTCAGCACGCACAGTGATGTTTCATGTCTGAACACGGCTGAGCTGCGCTAAAGTGTTTCAGAATATTTAAGTCCTTGATTCAGGACTTTTGGGGTATGTATTTTTCTTTTATTCAGAAGTACTGAACCCTCGGTTGTTGGCAAAACCGGTGAGTCTTCTACTGGCACAGTGAGACATATCGTATCATTTCAGCTGAACCACAAAGGTTTTATACAGGCACTAAGGTTTCTTTCTTCCTTTCATTAGAAAAACCCCTGGGCCTAATTACAGCATATGTGCCTCTATGAAAAAAGTTCACTGATTTAAGTTTCTGTTTGGTATTAATAGTTTCAGGATAAGCACAAATTCTGCTACTTGTAAGAACACTTCTCCATGAAAAATAAGATAAATAAAAACATAATGCTCATCTATGCTATCTACAGAGTACATTTCTTGATCTTTATAGGGCCACATATCTACTGTGGAAAAGCCATAGCACACAGCAGCTATTGGAGTGTTTGCACTTTAGTGTGAGAAAGCAAAGTCTCCAGTACTGCAGGTGAGAAGGTGGTGATGAGGTATAGTGTTATGGATGTGTAGTTCACATGAATGGTACATTAATTTTAACATCTGCCTTTGGATGAAGGGAAATGTATCTCTAGAGAAAGATACTATTTACCTTTCATAATTAAAGAATACAGAAGCAGATATCTGTATGTGCATAAGTATATATACACCTGCATGTGTGTGTAGCTGTTACATGTAAAGAGTATAAGATTTTGTGATAATAAGGTTAATAATTAAATGACAAATACATTAAAGTGAAACGTGTGATTAAGCTTTAGTACATCTTACTTGATTGTTTGCGTAAGAGTGCTTTAACTGCATAACCATGCCCTACTCCAAATATAGTGGGCAGCCCTCAGGAATGAATCATAAAGATGTAAAGCTAAAACTTTTCATCTTTTCATCCAGTACACAAATTAAATGGGGCTCCTGAGCAATAAAAGCAATGATGCACTTCCCTGCTCTCTGCCTGGGACCCAGAGCCGTACTGAAAGCTGTAGTTTGGAAGAGAGTCTTATGCTCTTCCAAAATGCTGTTGATCTAGACACAGCATATCCTGTGTCATAGCCAAACAAATTACATTCATCATTTCTCCAATCTGTCTGTTGCAATAGCCCACAAGGCAGTTGTAAGCAAATACATGTTTAACACCGGGAGAAATGACAATTCGAGGTTATATAAACAGGGAAAGCACAGAGTATGAACAGTGAAGAATGTTTCCTAGTATTGAAATACTCCATTATCTGTGGTCTGTGAATTCTGAAGGGAAAAGAAATAATACACAAAGTGCAGGAGATAAATGGACAGATAGAGCAGGCAGGACCCAGAAAGCTGTTAGCCCAGGGCTGTGTGCAACTTCTATTTGATTTTGGATTCACAAGCAATATGTAAATATCCTCAAAGGAAAAGCCAAGCTCATGTTTCAAGTCAGGGTACTGACTCTTCCCCTAACATCTCCAGTCATGCCAAAGAAAAGACATGTCCAGATTTTCTCTGTAAATAGCATTTCTGCCTCCTAATCTATCAGCAGTATATTACATTTTCTTTGTTACACTAAGAATGTATTTCCATTTAGACTGGTGATGACTTCTTGTTTAGTGTTTTTCCCGTCTGTGTTAAACTTACATAATCTTCAATTAAAAAAAAAAATTAAGATTCATTATCAAGTCCAATATATTTGTCTGGTTTACTTTTCAGGTAAAAATGCCTTAAATAAACTCTGATAAAATTCCATTGCTCTGGGATAGATTCTTATGCCTTCTTTCACTGTGAATATAAAATGTAGTAATATTTCATCTCTACTACTTCCTCATTTCTTGCTGTTCTTTTACTGTTCGCTACTATCACCACTACTATCACTACCACTTCAGTATCAGTGAACACTGCAACATATTAAGAAAATTACCTCTTTATTCTCCTTTCAGGGGCTCAGCAAGCACAAGAAGTAAGTCCAGAATCAGTATTGCATAGTGTTCAGAAGTGCTTTACAACATCTGTGCTTTTTCTGGCATGCCCCTTAAAATTTTATGCATGGGGCTGAGAAATCCTTACTGTAGTGCTAATAAGCATTAGCTTTTAACTTCCAAGCATTTAATCTCCTTTTCCAAATCTGGAGGACTACAGTGTCACCAGCTTCTTGTATCATCAAGTATGGTCTGCCCCTGCATACGAGGAAACTATAGTGAAGGGGAATATGAAAAAGAAATTCTGAACTCTAAAAATTGGTGACAAGAAAAAAATGTCTGTAACATCCCATGAAGCTAAAGAAATTTCTATACAAGCTAAGTGGTGAAAATGAAAGCATTTTAGACAACAACAATAAATCATGCTAAACAATCTCTGTGGATGTACCTCTAACCTGAAGACTCTGAGAACATCTCCTCCCTCCTTTCCTAATTGTGCAAACTAACTGCAAAAGTCAGTACATACCCCCTTGCCTGTTTTTCTTCCCATCCCATGGGATACAAAGCCTGGACTCCCAGGCTTGGACAGGAAAATGACGTCTCCCGACCTGGCGCAATCTCTGCGCAACCACAGGGGCAGGTTTAGGTATAAACATTCAGTCAAAATGTTCTTTGCTCAGCAATAAGAATAGGACACAAATTTTCTTGTTTCAGGTCACAGTGTAAGTTATCCCATCTTTTTCTCCTACTATCTGCCACAGTGTAGAAGACAAAATTGTAAGAGTAAGCAGCTGAGCCAGGTTGGCACTCACTATGCACAGAGGCAACATGGCTTCTGTGCAGAAACATCACACAGCTAGCCAGGCCTTAAAGAAAAACACAATAAAAGCAAAACTAAATCTCTTCAAAGAGCAGCAGCCCTGTTTTGACAGCTTTTAAAAAGCATTTGTCATAATCATCTGTATTCCACAGAAGAAACTTTGAAAGCATAAGCAGCTTGATGCTGAGTAAGTAGTTTCATTACCCAGCAACAAGGAACTATAAATAATCATGTTTTGTTGTGTTTTGTTGGCCAAGAAAGCTTTAAAACTATTTTTTTTTTTCCTGAGGTGGAGAACAAAATGGAGCAAGACACAACCTTAATTCAGAAGCTAAGATGGCACATTTAGAAAGACAGAACTGAGCAAAATCCAAGCATACTGGCCAGGAACACTTGTTTTCTAGAGGACTAACCAAGGCCAAACTTCTTTTAGGAGATGGGTTTGGAGCTTAGCATTTACTTGGAGAAGTGGAACGCAAATTGTACAACCTCCTTCCAGGATAAAGAGACCTTCAGCAAACATTTTTGAGCTATTAGCACTTTATGCCCTTCCTCTCTGACCCTATGTCTACTCCACAGGTGGAGCATTGCCTGTGCTCAAACTAGTCAGGATTTAAGAGAACTTGAAAGTTCAGCTTCTCATAGAACAGTAAAAAAGCAGACACAAGTACAATATTACAAATATACTTCAAACTGAAACTCCCCTTTAGATTTCAGAATTGACTTGCAGAATGCAGAATTCTTGTATTGCTTTTTTCATTTGCTTATTCTAGTATTGACTTTAGATAAAGAATTGAAATTTAATACCTGACTTCATACTATTTGACTTCACTTTTTGTAGTGGCATGTTTAAGAAAAGGACAAAAGACTTTCTCACATCCCCTTCACCTTCCAACTTAAGTCAACAGAAGATATTTTAGCCATTTACCTGTGAAATTTGGTGGAATCAGAGAGCAGAGGAAGAAGCAGATGAGGTTTGGTAACATTTTGCTCACACTTGTCGCCTTCTCCCACTTTCATACCCTGTTGTGCAGATCAGGTATTTCCCTTCTACCCAGGGAGCCCCGTCTGAGCCAGCCATGATGCCAGCAAAGTGGAGACTCCAAGGGAGTATTGCAAATGCTGTTCCTCTGCCAGTCTGCACCAGTGTCAAAGACATACGTATGCTGTTTGCAGACGTGTAGTTACAGGGAGTGCCCGGGTAATCTGGCGCCAACATTTCCTAACAGGTCTGTACAACTGCTGAACTAGATGGCATAACTTTGTTTCACATTGTTGGCAATCACAGACAATGACACTGCAAGGAGGAAACAGTATTCAGTGGATATTTCCATGCAATTTATGTAGCTCTAAGTGCTCATTCTTTCTGCTAAGCCCTAAAACTAGGAACCAGGAAAGTTCCCCACTCTTACTAAGGCATGCCTATAGCCACTGGCCTTGTATGAAGTACTGTGTGCCTCTAGGTGGGCAGAAGGGAGCAGTGTGCTCCAACCTGTTTTCAAAATAACATTTCTTGTGGCAGCTATGTTGGGTGTGTACTGAGGAAGACATTCTGTGTTCACGTCTGATTTGGTGCTGACACACGTATCCAAAAGTTTATCCATCTTCCAAGGTCCATGGTTCTCCATCTTGCCTCATGAGCAAAGGCAGGCTCTTCAGCTGGATACAGCCCCAAGACCTTCTTAGAAAGGCAAACTGCCAGCTGGTTCCCAGGCTCAGGCAACAGCAACCTTTGTGTTGACGCCAAGGGAGCCATGTTCTTCTATGTTCTGCAAAAAGCTATTTAAATTAAATGAAATCCTGACCATAAGGATAATGGGTGAAATAAAATCAAATCCTACCAAATTTTTTAAGCTCTGATGAAAGCAAATATTAAGCACCCTTCCTCTAAAACTTCTTCTTGCTTCTTACAATTTATCACTTTAGAAAACGCTTTTGTTCTTAAAAAAAATCATTTCTGATACCTTTTAATAGCAAATACACGCCTACTGTTTTCAGTAGCGAACTAAAGGGATCTGTCAAAACACATGTATCTCATATTTTCTGAGGAAAGGATCTTTTATTTATTTATGAAAGAATAAAATTAATATTCAGTTAATCACAGACCTCCAGATTCTCAGACACAGGAACAGCACAAGCAACTACATCCCAAAGTTTTTTCCTTCCTTCCATCTTTTCTTTTCCTTTTAAATTCTTCCTTCCTTTGTGTCATGGGTTCAGCAGTAGCAGTCATTTTTCTTCTTCTTAGTAGCTGGTGCAGTGCTGTGGTTTTGACTTTCAGCCTGGGAACATTGCTGATAACACCAGTCTTTTTAGTTACTGCTCAAATGTTTAGTCTGACCAAGGACTTTCTGAGTCTCATGCTCTGCTAGGGAGGAGGGGAAGCCAGGAGGAAGCAGAGACAGGACATCTGACCCAAACTAACCAAAGAGGTATTCTGTACCGCAGCACGTCATGCCCACTATATAAGTGGTGGCAGTTAGCGGAAGGGTTAGATCACTGCTGGGTCGGGCTGGGTGTCAGTCGATGGATGCTGAGCGGTTGTATTCTCTTCCCTTGTTATTTCCATTATTGTTATTATTACTGGTGGTAGCAGCAGTGGTTTGTGTTATACCTTAGTTACTGGACTGTTGTTATCTCAACCCATGGGAGTTACATTCTTTTGATTCTTCTCCCCATCCGTCTGGGAGAGGGAAGAGGAAGGGGGGACAGAGCTAGCGAACTGTGTGGCTGATTTATGTCTGGGCTTAAACCACAACATTTTGCTTTCTTTTCCCTTCCTTCCCTTTCTCACATTTTTTGTTCTTTCTGTCCTCTTTCTTTCCCTTCTTCCTTTCCTCCCTCCCTTCCTTCCATCCTTCCTTTTCTTTTTTCCCCTCCATCATTGTGACACACTGAAAGACACATGCTTCTATATGTTTCCCAAACATACTTGTTTTCTTTCCATGCTAGAAAGATGTTTTCTGAAAGTATTTAATAGGTTTCAGGTAAAATTTTATCTTCTTGTTCTTCACTTTCCCAGTCTTCTGCTATTTTTATCAAATGTCTGTGAACTCAAAGATGGGCATTGTTGTGAAATATAAACACATATATAATATAAGGGTCCAAGAGGGAAATATGAATCTGTTTAACAGCATTAGCAATAAGATATCATGCCTTTGCTGGGAAGGAAAACGAGTATTTGTAGAAGAAAGGCAAAGTTTAATCATCAGATGAAGAAAAACTGTTCTCTTCTTGTACCAAGATGTAAATAAGACAATAATGGGTTTTGAGATATTCAGTTCAGTCTGGGTAGTGCATCTGATTTTTCACTGCTTAATATCTTGTGGTGCCATAAACATGTGGATTTATATACTCTGATTAAAAATTCAGACATGAATTGAAAGGTATCTCAAAACCCACGTGATCTGTAATGAATTATGCCTCATACCATTTACTTTATTACTAGAACAGATGCGCAGAAAAGTTTGTATTCAGTTTGTAGGAAATTTGTTGGGATTAGGTACACAGCTATTTTTCCTTTCTAAAGATTTCTGGCTGTCTGTGAGCCAGGTGGCCTCCCTTCCAAAGGGAAGGAAAATGAATATAGTCCCATATCACAGCTTATTAGTTATGAGCAATAGAAGAGGTAGTGTGAGTCTGACATAATAATGATTGCAGGTGCCTTCAGTTAACAGCAAGACTATAAAATGAGAACTGTAATAGTATTATGCTATGTTTCCTTCATTGATTATAGACACCTAAAGCATAATATAAAGAGAAATGGATTGTGGGGCATCTAAAGAAAACTTGAAGTGGAAGCTAAGCTACTGCATACACAGGGCTAAGTTCTGCAAAACAAGAATCTTGGGATAGAAGTGATTATTCAGATTATACCTACAATAGAATAACATTATACCTTCTGAGATTTTCCCTTTTTTTGAAATGCTGTATAGAAAGACTTGGCTTGAAAGAAATAAAAGTACTTATTCAATTTTACTGTTTTGCCCTCAGAATTTTATCAGTTTTACAAGACATTTGAACTTGAAACAAATGTTTTGATTACTTTTCCTTCATAATTATAGCTACATTAACATTTCTGTGAAATATTTTTAGGTTATTAAACGTATGCATTTCTAAAGGTAAAAGATAAACATCTGTCTGACCAAGTGTTCTTTTTCATTTGCAGACTTGGAATCTTGAATAAACAACCTGATTTTTCATCACAAAACAAAGGAGCAAACTTAGTTAAAACAATGACTTAAGGAGCTAAATAAAAACAGTGAGAAAGTTTAAAAATTCACAGCTCAGTAGAAGAAACTACAGGTAATTTCTAAGAGTCGCCTACTTTGGAGGTATTTTGAGTCATTTCTGCTCATGCAAATCAATGCAAAATGTTATGATATTATTTGGATGACCAGTTTTGCACAGTTTAGCATCAGCATCACAATCACTGGCTCAAGAGATGGACAGAAACATGTATCATCTGTTGCACTAAATTTGACTAATACAATTTTGATGATACTCAAATTCTGCATCCAGAAAACAGACTGCACAGGCTGTTTGAAGGCAGCCACCAGCTTGACCTTGCCAGATCTTGAACAGAGAAGAGGTAGATCGTATAAACATGGTTGAGATTTTAGTATGTATGGTGCAAATGAAGACTCCTAAAATGACAATACATTTATTTATTAATACTTCGGTAGACTGAAGTGAAGATCAGCAAAAGAAAATGACATGCCCAGAAAATGTGGACTTTGCCAAAGAGTTTTAACAATTTTTGTAGCAGCTCATGAGGAAAAAAGCTGCCACTACCCGGAAAATGACAAATTGACTGCCCGAGGGCCTATGATTATAGTTCTGTTTCTAATACATTTGATTGAACAGAGCAATTCTAAAGTAGGTGATGACATCTGCCAAACACATCTGCAACAGTCATCAGTTTTTAAACCACAGGAAATCAGCAGTAAAGCAAAAGGTAAGGAAAGCAATTCAATTATTTGCTAGTATTCTGAAAAAAAAATTGCTCAAAACAAGAAAGACATTTACAAACATAAGGCTTGCTGCTGGATATATCAACATATCCGAATGGAATACCCAATTTACAAGGATATCAAAGCAAAATATGTAAATCTGATTAACTTGTTTGCATTCTTAGTAAATCACAGCAAGTTTAGCTGTGAGGCTAGCAACTAGTTGTAGCATTTGCTAGGTGAGCAGAAATCATAGAATGGGTTAAGAAAGCTTGAGAAAAACCAAATGTGCTAAGGAAGAATTAGTCATCATGCTATGGAATTAGTGAACGAAGAGAAAATACATATCAAATAGGAACTTACTCAGAAATGGATTTTAAATGTATAGTGCTAGAACTTAAGAAGGAATACCAAGAAATAACTGCTAAGAATACTTGCTTAGATTTCCTTATGAAAACAAACATATATAAAGGCACAGTTGGTATCTTATAAATTATTTCTGAGGAAAATCTTTTTAAAAATTTGCATCAGGTCAAACAACAAGTTGACAAGACTGTTTTCAGTGATGAATGGTCTTGCGTCTGGGGACAGACTTCTGGGACCATTGCCAGTGTGATAGCCAAGAATAGTGCTTCAGCAAAAGATAAAGAGGGATAGCTTGTATATTACTTGCAGACGCAGGCAAACCTTTTCTGTATCTAAAGCAACAATATTAGAGACCTGCTTGCTTTGCTTGGTTTTTTTTTGAATGAGATGCAAACAGTTAAAAGGCATAGTAGCAAAACATGAACTGGAGGGCCTTGTTAATACTTGCCAAATAAAGTAAGTTTAAGCGAAAACCAGATGAACATGTGCTTCCAGAATGCCTTCTGGGTTTATTGCAACAAAAACTGAAAACTCAAGTTGCTGCAGTATAAGGAAGCAGAGTGGTCTGGTTAGAAACCTGTCCTCTTATGAAGCTGACCAGGTTGTGAATACAGTAATTTTGATCCTACAACTGTTTTATTGGGCAAGACAAAGCTCAGCATGAGCTAACACAGCCAAGCATCAACATAAATAAGCTACTGAGCTTCCTACTGCTGATAAGTAACTACATTGGTCTGGCTGAATCAGGTGACTCCACACTGCACTTCAGCGGCTTACCAACTACTGCTGTTGTTCACAAGTTAGGAGCAAGGCTAATAGAATAAAATACTAGAGAGAGAGGTGCTATATTAAAACACAATTTTAAGTTCTTCAAAGAGAAATTATAGCACTACCTGAAAGTCCTGGCTGTAGTCAAATCCAGAAAACATTTTCAAAGCTCTTTGTAGAGGAGAAGTTTGATCAGGACAGACAATACATCCTTGAAATAGCGCTTTCAATTTAGGAGTCTTGAAAGATAACTTTAGTATATGGATGGAAAAACTGCAGTGCTGTGCTGTTGTGGTTTAAGCCTCAAGTAGTTTTTTCTCTCACTCACTCCCCCCTCTTTTTTCCCCAGTCCCGAGGGGATGGGGAGAATCAAAAGAATGCAACTCCCACAGATTAAGAGCAGTTTAGAAACTAAGGTATAACACAAATCACTACTGCTACCACCAATAATAACACAAGAGAAATACAAGGAAAGAGAATACAATTGTTCACCAACTAATTTTCACCCATCCCGACCAAGCAGTGCACCCCTCTCACCTGATACCAAGCCCGACCACACAGTGTACCCCCCACCCTTCCTGGTCTCTGCTCCCTGTTTCTACATCCTGGGCATGAGATGCTGTGGTATGGAATACCTCTTTGGTCAGTTTGGGTCAGATGTCCTGTCTCTGCTTCCTCCCGGCCTCCTCCCAGCTTCCCCTCCTCCCTGGCACAGCATGAAACTCAGAAAGTCCTCGATCAGACCACAACATTGCAAGCAGTAACTGAAAACACTGGTGTTATCAGCTCTGTTCGCAGGCCCAAAATCAAAACCACAGCACTGCACCAGCTACCAAGGAGAAAAACAACTGCTGCTGCTGAACTCATGATGTACTTTCAGAGATGCCTTGGCACACAGGTAATATGAGGCTTTCTCCAAGATGGGGCACTAATTGCAAATACTGCATTAAGTGGGAAATCAAGGAATTAAGTAATAATTAAGTAAAAAAATTAATTTAATAAAATTAAATGATACCAGAATGCAGATACGAGCAATAGAAAAATAAAGGGAGATAATGGTTCTATCTTCTCCTTGCAAGTTGATTTGGACAATGAACTGCTTTGGTCTAATTTCCAAACAAGTTGGAATTTATTAAATTTTTCTTAGAGTGTTTTATTATAAAAGGTGCCATTCTTGGCCTCATCCTCACCAACAGGGAAGGGCTGGTTGGAAATGTGACTCTCCAGGGCAGTCTTGTTTGCAACCATCATGAGATGGTTGAATTTGAGATCCTCAGGACAGTGAGAAGAGTGCGCAGCAAACTCACTGCCCTGGACTTCAAGAGAGCAGACTTTGGCTTCTTCAGGAACCTGATCAGTAAGATTCCATGGGATATAGCCCTAGAGGGCAGGGGGGCCCGAGACTGTTGGTTGATATTCAAGGATCACGAGCTGCAAGCTCAGGAGTGATACATCCCTGCTAGAAGGAAGTGAGGCAGGAAGGCCAGGAGACCTCCTTGGATGGATAAGGAGCTGCTGAGAAAAATTTGAAGGAAAAAAGAGGCTTATAAAAGGTGGAAGCAAGGACAGGTGGCCTGGGGAGAATGCAGGGATGTTGTCTGGGAAGCAAGGGACCAGGTTAGGAAAGCTAAGACCCACTTAGAGTTAAAATTGGATAGTGATAACACAGTAACAGGAAGGGATAACAGGAAGGATAACAGGAAGGATAACAGGAAGGGATTCTATAGGTACATTGCAAATAAAAGACAGACCAGGGACAATGTGGGCCCTCTCCAGAAGCTATCGGGAGAACTATCAACCCTGCTTTTGGAGAAGGCTGAGGCTCTTAATGACTTCTTTGCCTTGGTCTTCACTGGCAAATGCTCTGACCACACCACCCAACTCTTGGAAGGCTGACGCCAGGACAGTGAGAATGAAGACTTTAGGCCTACTATAGGAGAGGATCTGGTTTGAGACCATCTTAGGAATCTGAATGTATACAAGTCCATGGGACCTGACATAATCCATCCGCAGTTCCTGAAGGAGCTGGCAAATGAAGTTGCTAAGCCACTGTCCATCATATTTGACAAACCTTGGCAGTCAGGTGAAGTTCCTGACAACTGGAAAAAAGGAAATATAACCCCCATTTTTAAAAATGGGAAAATGGATGAGCCAGGGAACTACAGAGCAGTCAGTCTCACCTCTGTGCCGGGCAAAATCTTGGAGTGGATTCACCTAGAAGGCATGCTGAGGCACATGAAAAAGCAACAAGGTGCTTGGTGACAGCTAGCATGGCTTCACTAAGGGGAAATCCTGCCTGACCAATCTGGTGGCATTCTATGATGGGGCTACGGAACTGATGGACAGGGGTAGAACAGTTGATGTCATCTACCTGGACTTGTGCAAAGCATTTAACACTGTCCCACACAACATCCTTGTCTCCAAATTGGAGACACATCAATTTGATAAGTGGACCACTCAGTGGATAAAGAACTGACTGGATGGCCGGACGCAAAAAATTGTGGTCAATGGCTCAATGTCCAGCTGGAGACCAATAATGACTGGTGTCCCTCAGGGGTTGGTATTGGGACCAGTCTTGTTCAACATCTTTGTCAGTGACATGGACAGTGGGA
>JASSUY010039007.1:0-39503 GCA_032466535.1 Forpus xanthops
CTGGGGCAGTTGGTTCCAAGTGTACTGGATGCCCCTCCAAGTAAAAGTGAACTGTGGCCTGCACTCTGCTGCCAGAGTCACTCAATGAGCAATCAAAGAAGATATTGAAGCATAGCTAGGTAACAGAGATTGTCTTTAACCCAGTTAGCATAGTAAGAGCAATGAAAAGCTCACAGACTTTTTAGAGCTATATAGGCTTTCTGGCATCCAGGATACATGATCACAGACTCCATTATTATAAAGTGCCACTTCCCTGATACTTTTACCTCTACCATATTCTCTTTCTCTAAAGTCAACCACATTTAATGTATGAACCTTACTGGACACATAGCTATTTTTTCCATCAAGTGCATTGGAAGATCCTTATTATGTGTCTAAGTTCAAATGGGACAAATCTTGGCCAAAGTGGGTGTTGATTTTCATATACCAAGCATACAGCCCATATGCAACTGAATTATCACATATTAGTAAATCTGCATTATTAGCTTAAATGTAATTGCTATCTCTGCGGCTGTCCCTAGTCTGCAGAAAATGAAAGAAAATATGATTTAGCTTAAACTGAAATGTGAAATTTATACCAACATTTACCTAGTTACCTATGAAAAATAACAGTACCTTATATATCCCCTTCTATGTCCTCATCTAAAAAGAAACAAAACCCCTAACATTTCCAGAAAAAGAGATCACTGCAAAAATCTTGGGTATTGCACTTCGTAATCTATCTTTGTATATTTTGTTCTGGTTTTATTTTCTGAACTATTTCATAAATATAATTGATAAATGGAAACCTTTATAAAGGATTTAAACATCTGTGTAACAAAATAAGGGCACTGAAAGGAATTTAATCAAAGTCTTTTTATTAATAGCATGCTCAGTTACCACAGCTCAGCTAGCATACATTTATTTTCACTGTGGTCTCTTTATTTTTAGTTCAAGGCTTTAGTTTCTTAAGCCAGACCTTGCAATACTGAACGAAACAACTCAATAAAACAAATTTGGATACAATAATCAGAACTGGTACTTACTGCAATATCCAGTGTTAGTGACAGGCTGTCTGGAGCCCTGCCAATGCTGATTTAGCAGTATATGCCAGCTCAGTGAGTCAGAAACAGTCTTTACATGTGCCAGCTCAATTGTGCAAGGTTGCTCAGAAATCCCTTTCAATTTCCAGGCAGAATAATTGCCGTATTTCCAATCTACTTACCTTAGGAGAAAGGAACAAAGGAAAAGAGAAGCATCAATAGAATGGCTTTTACTATCAAATTTGTAGCCTTCTCTAGAAGGTCATTGCTTTGAAAATATTTCACTGTAAATGAATATTTAGGTCATGTGATTGTGGATGCAGCTTTCTGTCATTCAAGTATGCAAGAGAGAAAAATAGTAATGGAAAACAATAAGTGCTATAAAGCAGTAGGAAAAAGGTTAAAAAAGTCACTTGCTTAGGAAAGAAATTGTTTAGCAAAGACTCAGGAATGTACATGTGTGGTTCTATATAAATTTAGCTCACACTCATATCTGAGAGTAAAAGAGAAAGATGGAACACAGCTATGATCTTTTTAAATATGTCTTTAATGAAATCTGGTAACAGAATGAAATTATCTGGTAACAGCATAGCTGTTGGGATAACACTTTCCCCTGAGTATAGAATGAGTTTGTAGAAAACACCAGTTTCAGACCAATTCCTCTGTTCAGTTCACTATGAAATATGTAAACTGCATTTTAAAGAACCAAGCCAAAATAGTTATTCATCATTTCCCTGGGACAGCAGCATTACTAGCTGTTTAAATAAAAAGCAAATTGTAATTTAGTCTTTATGGAAACCAAAACCTAACTGGGATAGTCCTATATTGCTCAGTTTAAAAAACAGTAGTAAAACTGGACAAGAGGATAAAATGTACATTTTAACAGTCACTGAAATCTGTAAGCATCACTTCCTGAGTAGCTGTGACAAGATCATTACAATGTAAAACAAAGAAAAGTTGCCATCTACTCCGTTTTCCATATAAGGGAATTACTATCTCAGTAACTGAGAAACACCGTTGTTGGAGCACTCAGACCCATGTTCCCTATCCCAAAATCTAGTTATTAGCTGGAAGGGGTGATTGAAAAAAAGAAATTCTCCATTCCTAGGCTTTAAATGAATAATCAGCATGCCCAGTAAACACTACTTTTTCCCGAGGGGAGAAGTATCTCATTTGTGCTCCCACCTGTCCTTCTCATGTGACAAATGACCCTTAATTCCAATGGGCTTCAGAGTCAGATAACTTCCTGCTATTTTTAACCATTGAAAGATCCCTCTCAGCATTTTCGTACGAGTCGCTCTTTCTTTTCTGCTTCCACCACTGATTGTAAAAAAGCTGGCTGACCTTCCCATCAGAATTTCTTCTTGATGAGTTTTCTATGCCTGCTATCTTTTATTTCGTGTCTCGCCTTTATACAATACCAAGGAGGCCTCTGTAGCTAAGGCCTAGCTTATACCATTCTAATCATTTTAAACACTGAAGAACAGTTTCCTTTATTTGATTCTAGACATTATTTACCTTCTACACTTCTCCAAAAGGAAATCCTCAAGAGTTCTTAACAGCTGATGAGGTGCTTATAATAATTGCTTAGATGGCAAACTTAAAAACAAAAAAAAAGATTCTTTTTTTAATGCTGACCCCATTTCATCATTAAATATGGCTCAAAGCAAAAAATGAAAGAAAAAGATGCAAGGGGAATTTTTTTTTAGGTTTAAATTAATTTTATTGAAGTCAATGGCAAAGAACTGTTCTAACAAAATCATCAATTTAATTTAATTTGTGTATATTTAAAATCTAAAGCAAGATTGAATGATTGAAAATCTAACATATCTCCAAGTAGAAGAACTAGATACAAAGGCTGAATTTGTAAGTTGCCATGTAATCCATTGTCCACAGTGTGATTGTTCATAAACCACATTCTCACAGTGCAAAATTTAGCTCATGATAGACCTGAAACTTCTCTGAGAGAAATTTAGCCATCTGAGAGATGCAGCAGCTGTCATAGCAAAACATTGCATCATGTAATGATATTGGAAGTGTCATAGTGACATATTAAGCCAGATTTGACCTCTGACAGTCTGTGCAGGTCGCCTACTAGCTGTGCAAACACATAACAGGGAGAGATAGTACTATGCCTGCTTCGCAGGATAGAAAACAAGTTCCTCTTGGCAAAACAAAAACCTTGGAATGAAATAAATGAACAATTTAGACTCTATTTCTGAATTACATGTTTCTTTGCCCAGGGATACATGCATTGTTAAAGGCTATAAGGACCAGCAAACTTCAGCTTAAGCCAGTGTAATTTGTGTGAACTTCTTTGTCAATCAGTCTTTTTTCTATTACTGATCTCAGTTTTATTATTGATGAAATGTCACAATACGTGTTGGTCAAATGGCTTTCAATATAAAATATCTAACATTTTCCAAGAGCAGCTTTGAAATGACTGACATAATAGGGAAGATCTGAAAAGCACTGCTTGATCTGATAGTTGTCAAATACAATACTGGGCACAGTGTGTTATGTTGTCTACATGCGTGGCAGTTCCTTATGACATTTGTCTACATGTATGCCATTAAAAAATAAAAAAAAAGTGAGAACAGGGGACTTTGATAGTGATGGATCAATGAATTCCTAAGAATCTAGCTGGCATTCTCCAGAATTCTCAACATAAACGTGAGACAATCATATAGTTATTTCTATGCCTTAATCTCTTCCTGCAGCAAAACGAGTGAAGAGTGGAATAAGCCTAGTAAATTAATTTAGCACATTTAAAATTACAACTCAGTAGATTGAATATTAATCCAAAAACTAGAGGATGTAAGGCAAGGTGTCCACTGACCTGTAGAAAGAAAAGCTAAACATACTATAGGTGGGTTTTACTTCTATCTTGATTCTGCCTCTGATTTACGATAAAATGTTGAACACCATGTTCTTTACAGATTTTCTAGTAAGAGTGCTTTGGTTATGTCCTTTCCAATAAGTCTGTTTAAAGATGTTGGAGCATATCCTCTGCCTTTTCCCCTACTACACAGAAAGCAAGATCCTGTTTCTACTGATTGCACTCATGTGGTCCTACTAGAAAAAAAACAAGATCTGCTTGAGAGCTTCTGCAGTCAAAAAAAGATTTCATTTGTTTGTAGACTTGCCTTGCCAGTTCATTCAGTACTAATAGCCAAAAATTGGGCAGATTACTTAGCATTTATAAATATACAATATCCCTCTGAAGTTCCTCAGATACTGTCAAGTAGCTTCACGCTTTAAGTTCAGCAGTCTATCCTTTCTTAATACCAGCCTTATGAAGCTTCACAAGCCCCATTAACCCTTATCATTCCAAGAAATTTTGCATGTAGTCCACAAGGTACCTTCTAACTTGGTCTGCAATGAATCCAGTGGAATGACCAAGATTCTTATCAACAAATTCATGAATAACATGATTATATGACAGCAAGAAAAGCCTGATGCCTAATGCTTTTGGAATGCTTGGACATTGTGAGACAGGGTATTCCAGTTGCTAATTAGAGTTTGCTGAAGTAATTTAATAAAGTAATTATATCTGAAAGTTTTGGGCTAGAAAAGCATGCAACAGATTGAATGTGAGCATGAATGGTGAGGTTGTAACATTGGGCTGCTTTATGACAGCAGCAACTGAGCACTCACTTATTTAGCCTTAGTGAAATCTGTTTACAGTGATAGACTTATCCACTTATAAATAAGAAACAGATTCATGGTCCCGACAAATCTAAATTTCAAGGTTTGATTTTTTTGAAATTAAGTTTGAAATTATTGAAATGAATACGATTTAAGGAGAGAATGAATACTGAAGACTTCATTTAAGATGCCATCATTATTTAAATGAAGAATATATTGGGTTATATTATAATCAAGGCTTTATCTGTTGAAGTGAAATGTGTGAACCTACATGGGCAAAACCATATACATTTTTACATTAAACTGATAAAAACTTTCCAGATTTACCCTGTCGTTTTTTTTTACAGATACATATCTGTCAAACTCGTGATTACTAAATGCAGTTCTGTCACATTAAAAAAATGTATCTGTGACAAAGATGAGATGACTGTGAACAAGGCCAGTGACACTGAGCTACAGCAGGACAGAAAAAAGCAGAAGGTTTGATAATGAGCGATTACACTTTCCAGCTATTCTTGAGGACCAGAGACCATTGGTTTATGCTGGCAGCAATTTCCTTAAACCATGTGAAATGGCATACCTCAAGCTGTTGCAAATGTAGGCAGAACAGCCACAAGACATGGCTCTTGGTTGGATTTAGATTCCCTGGGGTATAAAATATATTGAAAAGGCTCCTAAATAGGGGCTGATCACTTAATTTGACTGTTTGAATGGAAGTCCCACATACTCTTCAATCACTAACACTTGTTCGCAGCTCCCTTGAAGATAATAATCACTTCTGATTTTTTTTTAAATTAGATTAGCTGCTCATGGTTACAGTTTTACAACTGTAACATATCAAATGTGTTAAGCAGTACTTAGGCACTCTTCCCTTTTCTAGGTTCTATAAAGCTGCAATGAACAAAGGTTATTAAATTCCTGCTGTGTTTAAGTTTCCTACAGGTCAGTTTTAATAAACTGTTTCTTTAGACATGTACAGTGGCCACATTAATCCAAAGTCCTTGAAAATGTAAAAGTTAAACCAAGCTTTCCTAAAGATCTCTTGAAAAGAGAAATATATTAGTATTCATTTGTGGATATTTAAATAGCCCATAATTTATCCTTTTCCTGTAAGGAAATTGTGGTTAATCGCAATAGTTAAAGATTGTGTTGTACATTTTTCTGAAGTAATAATACTTACAGCATTTTGTCCTTTAAAATGTCACTGCAAAGAAAGTCACTCAAGATTTTCAGATTTATTGAACAAGAAACACGTTATCAAAATACAAACCCCATTTATTCTTATGCAAATTCTATTTCAGACATACCAATGACCCTTTCAGTCATTCCTCTACGGGAGTTGGTTGATACACACTACTAATCTAAAATATATAAACAAATCACAGCATTAAGAAAAATTTCTTTTCATAGTGACAGATAATGTAAATTTTATTATAAAATATTTCACAATTACATATATATTGTATTTCAATTTAAATCCAGTCAGGTGTTCTGTAAGGATAATGTGACTTAGACTGAAGTAAGGTATTTATACTAAAAATGTACTGACCTTATCCACCTTATTATGTTTAGATTGGTAAGAATGTAAATGTGTATGTGTGTGTCTGCTTGTGTGTGTATCATACAGACCATTCGTAAATCAGCATAAAGATTAGTCACCTAATTAGTTGCTACAGTATATTATTTTTAAAAGATCCCAATAGAGGATACATTGGCAAATGTTCAGACCATCTTTATGTTATTACATCTAATTGTAAACATCAACACATTTAATTATCAGGAAAGCACGAACAATTATGTCATTACTTTGCAAACATACATGAAAGGTTATGCATCACTGCCATATATTGTAAAATATTAGTAATTTCATAAAAGACAACCGTATCAAACTTTTTCCCCAGTCTTTGGTTTACTTGTCATTTGAGAAAGTCACAATAATGAGGTTACTAACACAGAAGATTGTTTTTCTGATGGAGAATATATATCTATTGCATCTGAAAGTTTGAGAGACATCTGCATTATCTTGCATTTTGTTGAAATTACTCATACAGGTATAAGTAATACACCCTAACCCTTGACAATATTTAGTCACATACATGCCACCACAGAAAACAAAACCAAAAGTTCATATTCCTTCTGAAGAGGAGTCATGAAAAATAACTTACACACATCGGAAAATACAGGGGAGAAAACAATCTAAGTTCAAAGAAGCTGCACAGTGCTTTTTCATTTGCTTGAAATCAGTAGTAGATAGTAATTTTATATTATCACTTTAACACGTGCTCCTACACATGAAAGACAGTAATTTTAGAAAATGCCTAGAGTTAAGGTTGTCTACCACTTTAGCATTTTAATATTCAGTTTTGACTTGCAATAAATCTGCTAAATTTTCAAACTCTGGATGGAAATTTTTATATCAGGTGTTAGATGGTGAGTATTTCTCAAAGGTTTGCTAACACTTCAGAAGTGTTTCATAAAAAATTGTTAGCTCATGCATGCTTTGGACCATAAACTTCAATTTTGTCCAGTCAGTTACAGTCAAGTTACGAACTTTCAGGTTGTATAGTTAATGTTGAACTAAGAAATATCACATACTAGGTCTTAGGAAGAATATTTGAGAATTGAGCAATATAATTTCCTGAACAGTAGGCATGCTTAATAGTGTAAGATATTATGTGCATTATGCATCCACCAGCTCTATCCAGCAGCTGACAGGCCCATACAGTCCGATGTACTCCAGTTGAAAGAGACGAGGTCAAATCTAAAGTGGTTCAGGCATGTCAGCATCAAACTGCATACATTCTAATAAACCTACTAAGACCAAAGGCTCATTAGCTGCACGGCAGCAATGTGTCAACATAACTATACTATTTCCCGCTTAATTGCTCCAGAATTCTTTTGCTATGAGAAAAATACCTGTGAAGCATGCTGGGAAAATGGCTGTAACATCACCTTAGAGACAATAGCCTGCTACTTATCAGCTATTTTCCCAGATATACTGCTGAAGTTCTGTGTTGGTGATTATATACAAGATGCAACATGATTCCTATGCAGGTAATTTTTGCTATTTGTTTTCTGGCAAAGAAACTGAAATTGTACATATTGCAGTAAAGAATGTCAATTTTCTAAGTTAGAAACTCAAAACTTAGGAAATGCAAGAATTACGGTTGATTCAGCAATGTTAATTCAGCCCTCACACATATGTTTTAAGCTGTAGTCCTTATCTGCCTGTTCTTGCAAGAATTTTTTTACATTTTTCCTTAATTCAATAGACTACACTATGTTCTGGAAACATATCGAGGATAAACTGTGAGGGAGAATAATGACCAAGAGAAAACTGATTCATCCATCATATAACTAGGAATGTCTGTAGGAGCAGAGTATGTCTGGAAATTGTAGGTGAAAGATAAGGGATTTAAATTGTAACAGTGAGAAATAAATCTACCACAAAGTTCTAATGTGATGGTAATCGAGACGCTTAAACCAAAATTTTCACATATGGCTGCTAATGGCTGCTAAAAATGGCCACATTTTCTGGGTACCTATTTGAGTCATCCTTGGCAGATACACAGAAGTGCCAAGTGATCACAGCTGTGACTGAAATGAGTTGGATCTATGCTTGTTATTTAAAATGCTCTGTAAAATCAGACCCAAACTCTTTCAAATTAGCAAAATATTAGTGAAAACTTGATCATTTTAATTTTGTTCAAAATTCTAATTTCTTGTACAGATTTCCTCAATACTGGCAGAATTCTTTTACAAGTTCTTGAGTTATTAATCATTTTATGGTCTTAGCACAGAATTTTTCAGTGTTTTGATGTAGCTTGCATAGGTAAGACTTTAATGCCCACACGCAAATTACCTATATTCCACCAAAGGTTCTGTGCCTAATATCAAGCTCAGAAATCACATTAATACTTGCAATATTTTCACTTGTAACAAGCTGATTTAGCCTCTGAACAAATTTGTCAGTGTAATGACTGACTGCAAACCTTAGCTGGTTAAATGAAGTTTCAGATGGGCATAGAGACGCTATTTCCATTGCATTATCCAGGAAGATCATTTCCTTGCTTGTTTTCATTGTTCCTACACTCACTGGAAATGTGGAGCATCTTCATCGTTTTCAGAAACTTACAGACAGCACCATGCAAGGACATATGTCCTTGACATATGAGATAATCAAGCATACATCAAAGATTTCAGTTTCTGACCTCTGGTCTTCTTCCAAGCTAGTTCTCATCTGAGATACGATTTTTTTTTTTAATTAATTAAATTAACTGACAGTTTATTTCCTGGTGGTAACAAGATTATGTTTATAAGCAGGGTATATCCTGTATATCCTACTTTGCAAAAAACCACTTTTGGTAGGAAAACTTGGCTATTTCTAGCCAGTGGAAAATATTAGCCTTGGAGGATCATAGAATCACAGGGTAGTTGAGGTTGGAAGGTCATTAGTCCCACCCCGTGCTCAGGCAGGATGAGCTAGAGCAGACTGCTCAGGACCATGCCTAGTCAGGTACTATCTCCACAGAAGAACACTCCAAAACCTCGCCATACTAACACGCCTGTAATTAAGTTAGCTATATTTATTTCCTTCTTGAATTGCCTAGAAGTCCTCACTGCTAAGTGGCTATGCCATTATAACATAGCACAGATCAGTTTTCATCAGACTCTGACCTACTTCTAGAACAACTACGTTCTTAAATTTAATGCAAATTAAACACAATACCTTCCAAATTGGACAATCGTATCAAATAATATAAGAAATAGATGAAAACCATACAGAATGAAAGTCACAATAATTTTGACGAATTCAGTCTCTGTTTTTTACAGGTTTTCATCCACTATACAGATTTAAACAGTATAGTCTGCATTTTCTACTCAGGCGCTGAGCCTGTAAAGATGTAATGCGCACTTTAATGGATTTTATCTCCGTTGAATTCCAAAGCATTAGTTTTCCACGTTGTAAAATTGTAAATGGTTGTTCCACCATTGTAGAACTGGTGCTTGTGGTCTGAGAATCAAAGTTTTCTGCAGCTTTATAGAAGTCTGCTCTACCTGAAAATTGAACTTGAACACTATAATGTATGATGACATATAAGCTGATAGTATTACTGTCAACTGTGATGGGCTGCAAGTTACTTTCTTTTTAAAGTCTGATATATTTTCTAAGTTATTGTTGGCAAAATTATTTGGCATTCCTCTTTCACTATTGCTCTAGGTAGGTTTTACGAAAGATAATGCTTTCATCACTGTTTACTATGTTTTTCTCCAGAACTTACTGAAATTTGGTAATGAAGTATATGTTCTTCTCTAAATCTGAGAATTATTGATTCTGATGAAATATTGCAAAAGATATTGCAGTAGTTAAGCAGAGGATTGGGGAGAATGAAGAGGTTGCAAAGTCTGTTTATCACCAACGCAGATAATTAAAAATTAATACAAAATTCATCATTGCCTTTACAGATCAGACTATTCAGTCAGTAAGAGGTAGTGCAGGACAGGGCATATGTATGTGGGATATGGTAAGTTGTGGACTTTATAATAAAGGAAGGTGAGCATTCAATCAAAGAAAAAGGTTTGATCTTGGAAGGGAATGTAGAAAAAGGGAGAAGAGTAGTACCCTGAGCCTCAAAGTGTCATGAAGTAACAAAGTGCTGAAGTATTGGTCCTGAGTGCAAAATGATCAAACAGGAGGAAAAGGAAATCGTAACATGAAATGAGGGAGTATTTCTGAAAAGAGAGCTAAAGTTCTTTTAGGTCTTAATGACTGGAAAATTATGGGAGATTCTCAGTTAAGAAAGGTTGAATCACGCTGTTGAAACTGAGTGCAGAAAAAGTAAAATAACGCATGTACAGAATTGGTGATGTGCATGTTGACATAAGAGGACAAGACCTGTGATAGATTTGAATGAATGAAATTGAGAGTGGAGACAGGGAAGAGGTGGCACAGTGATAAAAATTTATCCCAACCCATCCTTACTACAGAGTGTCCCAGTTTTCTATTTTAGCACTGAAAGTGAGATGAAGAGTGCCCTTTTTTTTTTTTTTTTTTTCCCTGAGTTTCTGGCCAGCTTCCTTTTCTCTGTGCCAGAATGTTTCCCTGAGAACCCCTGAACACAACACCCCAGTTCTTCACTTTAAAAATATGATCAGTCTGCAAGGAGATAGAAAGGATCTGCAGATTGCCACTGACTTACCAGCTATTTTGGCATCATTTTCCACATGACCTATCTTGAAAGATATAACTTACATTGTGAGTTATGCTTCCAAATGGAAGCCTTGATCTTTAATGGTTGATTTTGCAGCACCAGCTAGTCTCATAATTTTGATCTGAGTAACATCTTTGTCTGATGTTTTTCGTATTTGCTATCTTTGCTTTCAAGTACATCAGTGTAAACATACTAGTATTCAGTTAAGTGTCTCAGTCTATAGAAGTACAATTTATTTTGAATTATGGTCTACCATATCATGAGGGACAATAGACGTTCAAAATACACACTGACGTTCTAGATGAGGTTAGTTTTTTGGTAACCATCCACCATCATTAGCTGAATAAATATTTAGTATAGCTATCTGAAAAATAAACACTGATTTTCAGGCAGAGTGATTCCAAATATGTTATCGCAGCTAGAAATCTAGAATCTTACCAAAAGCCTCTGAATGTAAATGTAAATTTGGTATATAAAGGATAGATGTTGGTCAGAAAGAGAAATAAAACCATTGCTCTTTGACAGAAAACATAAAATAGATTCCGACTTCTTCATCCCTACTTATCTGTGAATTACTTGGGAACTCATTTTCAGCATAAGTCCAGTGGGGAGGAAACAACGCAATCTCTTGGCTCCTCAAAAATTTGCCATCCTAGTGGCATGATGGTGCTTCTCCCTCTTTTTGGCAACAAATTAAAAGGAAAAGAACTTTCCTTCTCCATTTGTGCAGAGAAGGTATTCCACTACCATTTCAAATGCAATTTCTCCCATAATGAGTAAGCTGTTCGCGTTTAGCTTCTTTAAACAGCCTCTGGATGGAAGTGCAATGTGTTCCAATACAGCTTGCTTTCACTTGTGCAATTTGTTTGTGACGCATGAATCCCCATCAATATGCCTTCTGTAGAAGATGTTACAAATGCCATCAATCCTTTATTTGTATTTGAATCACATGTATAAGGCACTGAGATTTCATAAGATACCAAGCAGATTTTGAGAGGACAGCAGTTTTCATCTCCAGAACAAAAAAAAAAAAATCATTTATGTGCAGGATTTTAGTGAAAAGTCAATGTGAAAGAGCAACATAAACTCCTGACAAAGCCTCCCCCCCCCTCCAATTCCTCCCACTGCCTCTCCGTTGTCATCCTTAAGTATCACCTCTCCTTTCCATCAGGACTGGCACTCAAGGATACCAGATGGCAGCCTCAAGATTGTAGCACCCTTTAATGTCTGCCCTTTACTGTCTGGCAAAAGTGTTGACATTTCTGCCTTGAATGAGAACTGAAAACATTTAAAAATATATTCAACATGAACAGTCAGTGTCTAAGATGTTGTTTACACACTGCTAATGGGCTTTGACTTTAATAGAATGCTCCTTAGGTCTGCAGAACCCATAGTCAGGTGTGAACTGGGTATTTTCTTCTGTTATTTCCATTACATTAGAAAAATAACCAGCCTTGCTGCCCATGCTCTTAAGAGCTGCACATATTATTTCCATCATCAAATATGAAGGCACTATTGTGGGGTTTCTTGCAAGCATCAACCAGGTTATTAGAGTACAACCTCCTAGAGCAGCCCCCAGGAAGCTCTGCCTCCTCCTCTAGGAGGAGTTCTTCATTGGTAGGATCAGAAAGAGAACAGGCTTTTTTAAGTTTAAAGGGCAGAACTAAGAAACTCATGTGCTATTAAATACCTGAGTCTTGAGCAATCACTGGATCTTAATTCTCATCACAGGTTTTTGTCTTTAGCTGTGCGCTGGTGCTCAGCTGGCAAATTGTACAAATGTCTCTTCCTTGCTCAAGGTAAACTTAATTTATTTTGTTAGCTGAACTGAGAGCAGAAATAATGGAGAGAATCGTTAATTTTTAAGAGTAAGCTTCAGCAAAATCTCTGGAATTCTTTTTTTTCTGAAGGACTCAAAGCTGGGACCTGAATCCATGATTGGTATTTCCTGTAAAGCACTAAGCAGTCTCAACATACAGTACAGGAGGGTTGCAAGAAGCTCTTAGTAAGTCATGGTATTGGGCAAGAGCTGAATGCACCCCTGACACTTTTGAAGAAAGCACTACAACTCCTGTAACTCATTTATAGCACAGTGTTATTGCTGATGCACATTAAAAAATCCCTGTTTGTCTCCTCTTCAACGAATACCTCTTACTATAAAGTTTTGAGACAGCATTTCCTGTCTTACATGTTTGCAGAATTTTCTTTTTTGTTGTTAATTTGCCTTTAAATTATTCCCAGTTGTTAGCAGGCAGAATTTCCTCATTAACAATATATATGACCCTTTAGTCTTCAAATATGTGGAACAATTCAAGACATATGGGTGACAAAATATCGATCATAATTTACCAACAAATCCCTTGGATTAATGTATATTGCTTAAAGATTTAGCACAGAAAGACTACACATGTCTGGGAAATGAATACTACTTTCTGCTTGCAAACCCTGTATTTTGACAGGCCATATTGTCTTGAGGTGGAACGTTGGAAAAAGAATGAATAATTTAATCAGAAATAGATGAGACAAATAGTGTAAGGGACAGTACATGGATTTCCTTCTTGAAAGCTGAAGTCTACCCATGCTTCGCATGACTAGCAACCATTCCACACTAAACAGTGGGCTGTCCAGAAGCAGGTTTCTTCCTGTTAGTTTCTACGCCAAATAAATAAAACATTTAGATTGCTGGCAAATGCAGTGAGTTGTTCTGTGGATTTAAGGAGGTGCATAGCTTTCAGGGCCCTTACTAAATGTCTGTAAGGTTGTTTTAAGATTAAAAGTACTCGCACTTGATCTGAAATATTTTAATCTATTTCTTATTCAACAAAGCAACGAAAACGGTAGGGTTCATTTCCATGAAAATATTATATAAATTTACTTTTTGCATCCAAGCCCTTATCTGGAATAATATTCCATATGATTTGTTTTTGAGAAAAAACAGAATACTATTGTACTTCATTAGACATCTCCCTTCTCAGCAGCATGAAGAACTGTAGGGCAGAGTTATTTTTAGATACAGCAGAGTGAGAAAATCTGTCTCATCTAGGAAAAAATATGTATATTAAGAAATAAATATGAATGGTCTCTTGATCAAAAGAGGTGGAATAAGCATGAGGGACACAAATGGGTTATGTCAAGGCGTGCTGCTCCTGCATTTCCTTACTCTTCTTTCATATTTCAAATGTTGGTTTATTTCATCTTCACATTAGAACATGCTGAGTGATAGGGTTAGTGAGATGTGGCGTTTCTAAAGTCTCCCGTCTGAAACCTATTTCTTGGTATTTTGATGACATCTAGCGGTGACAAAGCTGTTAGCCAATTTTATGTCCTATGCTGATGTGTCAGGATCATCGCGTTATGAAGAATGCTTGTAACTGTGGGTGCAAGGCTGGCATTTTATAAACTATAGAAGAAAAGGTTCAGCAAGAGTCCTCTTCTTTCACTACCTAATGATAAGGGACAGCAAATTCTAGTACTTTTCAATACAAACGAACTGCTGTTCTTGCAGATTGTTTTTAGGATTTCAAAGTCAGGTTCCACAGATATTGTCAAGAGTGGTAGCAAAATAGCAGACTAGCAGCAGGGTTAGCCGATGCCATAGTGAAACCTTGATAGCCAGCCTGTTCTTCAGCCTCCACCAACTGCCAACAAGATAAAAATACTGTGTACAAACTGCAAGTGCTTGTATGTGATCAAAGCAATACCTGACAGAGAGCTGCAGAAAACATGGTGGGCTTAGATGTGCCTAAATGAAAGAGAAAGAATCTCAGCTGCCCTGGTTGTGAATATCAAACCAGTTTTACATATGTTAGATGGTTGCCTTTGTTAGAATTCACATCCATATCCGCAAAATCAGTCTCAGGCCCAGTGTATGCAATAAAGTAAAAAAAAAGAAATCAAGCTGTGAGAATTCTCTTTTCTCTCCCTCAGAGAATTAGTGCTGAATAGAGATACTTTGGTCGAACAGCACTATTTTCTACAACACAAAAATTTTATTTTTAATAAATATTTATGAGGAGTTGGCAGGGGAGGAAGAGGTTATATTTTGTTGATTAGAAAAAAACAGTGATTCAATAAATGACATTAAGCTACTGGCTTTTCTGCTTTTGTTTCAATACTATGAATATGTAGTGAGAGCGTGTGTGAGTGTGTGATTGTGTGTGTGTGTGTGTTTGAAAGAGAGAAAGAGTGTGTGAGACAGGTGGCAGTGGGGTTGCTATAGCAATTACTTGTCACTAATGATAGGAGGGTAATTACTGCAGCAAATTCCCACATAGCTATTCAGCACACAAGTTAGACTATTTCCCATCCTAAAATACTCTTTCTGTATTTGCAAGATTACCTTTCTCACCAGATGGCTACAGGCTACAATTCTAAAATTTACAATAGCGTAAAACCAGAAGTTCGTTAGTTATGGTGTCACTGGCACCAGAATTTAGTCACCCTATTTTGAAAGAGGCAGTGAAGTTCCATCTTTTGGCATCCACTTTTCTCGAGACACAATACAAAATTCTGTTTTTCAGAATGCTTTTTGTAAGTTCAATGTCAAAAACACATTGAGGTCACCTTCAATTTTGCATTCGAGTAATCGAGATTAGTATGTGATTGAGTCTGACTCATCACTTAATTGCACAAGATGTAAATCAGGTTTTTCTGCAGTGAACTAATAAAATTAAACTATTAATAACTGTGCAAACAACTGCAAATCAGGCCATGTTTGAAGGAAAATAGGCTGAGGCTCTGAGAGAGTCATTGGGAGAGTTTCATTGCAACGTGTTCATTAGTATATTTTTCGCTTCCTCTCTTTCCATTATTTGTAGCTTGACAGTGGCTTATCACCTCATGCAAATCAGAAGAAAATCTACATTGCATTTCATCTTTACGCTGGTTCATTCCGCAGCGTTTAAAACATTTATAAAGGAATAAATATAGATGCAACTTCTTTGCTAATATATATAATGAAATTTTTGTGTTTTTTGTAATCATCACTAATAATATAGCTTCAAATGCTGTGTGTCTCATTTCCACAAAAACATGGTGTTACCTTGGCTACAGTATTTCTTAATGATTTTTTTTTTCCTTAATGATTCCTTTTATCCTTTTACCTGCCTTTTACTAATGAAAATATGGATTACGGACATTACCTTTTAATTAACTGGTGGCAAATATGTAGCAATACAAGCTGCTTTAGAGAGTTCATTTTTCACCCCCCAGCTGGCTAGATGGTGAAGATGTGAGGGAATAGACAATATTTTCTGTAATTTCAAGAAGATAAAGTAATGGATTTCATAACTACAGGCTGGAAAGATAGTACCTAGGCTTCCTAGGAGGATGAGATTGTGTATTGTGCCATAACTAACAAATGTCTGATGCACTCCAACGTAAGTGTATTTCTTTCTGACTCACTTGTAAAATGTTAAACTGAATCTCTAGTTACTGGTATTAAAAACGGTGCAAATCTGCTTATCTATGATTATTTCACTTTCCATCCTTCAGACAATTTACTAAGAAATTAGTATTTTCCCTTTCTGTTTCTCCAACATTGCATTTTTTTAATGCAAAAAACATAACTTATTTGGTGGACTAGTATTGCTGAAAGAAGCCCTTATAAATGCAACTGTTAGCAGTTACCTTTTAGTACAACTGAGTTATTTCAATTCATAGATAAAAACAGGTTAATATGCTGGAAGTTAGAATTCACTTGCCAGCTGGTGACCTTGTATAGTAATTAAAACAGTACTTGCTATAACAACATCAATAATTGTATGTTTAAATAAGATTTTCACAATTTCCTTTCCTTTGTTTATGCCTTAGGTGAACATTTCATAAATGGGAAGGCTGATTTATAATTTGCTTCTGATGTGTGAATCAGTAAATCTTATGAATCAGTTTCTCCTCAAAGACAGCTCTTGAATTCCCAAGGATTTTATGAAAAGCACTTCCCATTTTTCTCACTAAAAATATATAGTTTGATGCCAATTAAAATTCAGTGCACAGTCTATCCAGTAACCCTGATAATCAGTAAAAACATGTCAGAGAGCAAGATGGTTTCTCCAACTGAATGGAAATCTCAACAAGCAGTTAACCTGCAATAGGAAGAAACTCATTACTGGGATAGCTCGCTGCCTTACAGCACTTGAAAAGCTGATTAAAGAAATAATGATGTGAAACCATATAAAATCCTGGGAAAAGTGCTAGGGAGGATGATGACAGATATTTCAGCTTGCCCCAGTACTTTTTTTTTGGCTGAGAACAACAAAAAATATTGATTTGACCGCTACATGTTATGTTAATGTACAAGAATGACAATTTCTTCCCCAAATCCCACATTGTTTTCATTATTTCAGCTCTTTGACTCTTGATGACTTAAGTTCAAGTCCCAGATGCACTTCTGACCATCAGGGTAGCTGATTTCAGACTCAAGAGAGAGAGAAAACGTGTAAACTTGGTAAAGCGCTCCACAAGCTCCAGCTTGCAGAGCTCGCAGAGATTGCAGCCCATCCAGCTCACAAACTCTCACCTAATACAACATGCTGTAAGTTGTGAAAAAATGTGTTTAAGTATAAATAGTCTCTACTGGCTTCAGGAAGCAAAACTGTTCCCTTAGTTTAGTCAACACATTGCTTGCTGGGGAAGCTGAGAGGCCAATGTCCTAGGCTCACCAGTGATTTCTCCCTGCAAAATGAAAGTTAGCAATAATTGTGTGTATAATATTGTCTATTAGGTGGTGCATAAAGGCTCGCATTGTATGTACATACTGTAATTGTAAAGAAAACATTACAGAGTGAGCCTGCTTTTAGCTTGAAGCCTCATACAGTGGTAATTAAGGAGAACAGTCTTTTGATTTGCTACTATTTGCAGTTCTGCAGGAAAAGCTGAGTTTAGGCTATCTTGTGCTGTGCATTGTTGCCATGTTTAATCTTTTGATTCGCTAGGAACAATTACATGCGACACCTATGGGGAATTTAATTGCTTAGCTCCTGCTTCTACAGCAATTGTAATTATGGTGCAGTATTATTTGGGAGAGGGGGGAGAGAAGAGGGGAAGAAAAAAGAGAGAGGAAAAAAAAGTGTGGTGTTTCTTAGAACATAGCACTGAATAATACCAAGGTTAGATTCATACAACAGCATAGCTCAGAGAATTAGCTTCCAGAATTAACCCTGTATTTCTTTTGATGGGAGGCCAGGCAAAATAAAGCATTGGTTATTGTAAATATCCACATGTAAAGCTTTCCATTCAAGCCTATCAAACGCACTTATTCTCCCGATACATGTGGGAGTTAGCACAGCTTCTTTTTTTCCCCTCCTTCTCCAGCTGAGGAAACTAAGGCACAGAAGTGTACTGCCTGATTTGTCTTTATGAAAAATCCAAAAGACAGCAAATTAGTATGTGAGAAATTTTTAATTTCTAGCATTTCCAAGTGCCTTTTACTTTTCAGGGATGCGGCTTTGAAAGGAAGAGAATGGGCAAAACCTGTACCTTTTTAAGCTATGCAACATTTAAAAATTCTGTAAAATGGAACATAAAAAATAAATGAATAAATGTTACTGTGCATTATTCTGCTGGTAATTCCTGTTGAACAAAATTGAAGATGTCATTGTCTGAATCATCCTGCACAATCCCTACCAAATGAAATTGTGGACAGGATTATCCTATTGCATTCTGAAGGAAATTTTAAAGAGAATCCAAGGAACACTACTGCATTAGAATTTCTTTTTTTCCTTATAGAAAAGAAAGAATGATCACGACTTTATTTGCAGTAAGGCATTTTTACTTCTTTCATCGTCTACATGATTTTCAGAACTGATCTTGCTGACAATTAATGTAGAAATTAAACTGTCACTGGGAAGCCCTCCAGTGCCTTCACAAGTCAACACTAGTAGTATACAGATCAAAATCAGAACTGCAGAATAGAGCCCATTGTGGTTGAAGTACTCATAACATTTAATAGTAATGCTGAGATTTATTTGTCTCAAACAAATACCAATCATGTAGAAGTAAAATTCGCTCAATTTCCAGAAGTTACCTGTTCCCTTTGAACATTTGCTATAGTCCCCTTTAAATGATATGCAACATGGTCAAACACGTGTCCTATAGATAGCAAAAAGGAAACCCTCTCCTTTGGTATAATTATACTCTACCAGAAATATACGTTTAAGATAACTACTAGTTTTTTCTCTTTGCAGCCTATCAAACATAAGTTTAGTCATGCCAGGGAAGATATAATGCTATAATTGCCTGTATGAATCTTGGTAGCATTTAGACAATGTGCTGCAAAGTGAAGGTGCACAGTACATACTCCCGCAGATCTGCTGCTGTGATTAACCTGTAAGATTTTGTATGAGAAAGAAAGTAACTAAGAGAAATGTGTTTTCTTCAGATAATTATTAACTTCTTTTGATACTGACATCAACAGAACTGACAAGATCTTCTTTCTGAAAGTCAAGATTACCTTTCTGAAAGTTTTGCATTCTTTGTCATTAAAAGAAAAAATACCTCCATTGGCATTTTAAGCTTTTCCCAAGTTTCATATTAAAAAAGCAAAGGAGTTGATGGAAGATCCTTTGAAGGCCAAAGGGAACAAATCTTATACAAGAGCCACTACATTTTTTTTTTCCATACAGTATAGTCTCCTTTTTTCCAGTTAGTAACTGTAACTACATATAGTTATGACAATAGCTAGTTATTCACTGAATTAGCAGTTCCATCTGTGAACTATCCATATCCGATCTGCCCACTTCCTATGATTATTTTTGTAAAATACTTCTTCTGGACTGGAACAAGACTGGTCAGCTGTTCCATTCAGAATAAAAAACGTGTTCAAATTCAATGTGATAATCTCTCTGAGAATTTAGGACATGGGAACTCTCATTTGAACACCAGTATTTTGCCACCATTTGGCCAAACAACACTGGAGAAGTCATTTGAGGTCTTTGTTCTTTGAATTTCTCATTTGTAAAGATACCATCAACCAATATTTGCAAATTGCTTTGTGTTTCTGTTGTAGGATTAAAGCCATTTTTTCTTTACCTTAAAACCATGTTCTGACTTTGTTTCCTCCAGATTTACATATCTAACCCCCAACCAACCAACCAACCAACCAACCACAAACTGCATCCCTTTTTTTATAATGTGAACAGTGCAGGCATAGGACATAAGAGAAGAGACTCCAGTCAATCTGAATGCACTTTTAAGCATGGCTTTCCATTGCAGATATTTACAAATGAAACCCCGTGATGCAGCATTTAATTCCCACAAGAAGTGCTATTCTCATTATATCTTCTGTCTGTATACAAGCTTCTGCTGTGTTACTTGTATTGCCATTTTCAGCAGGGACTCAGAAGAGAGAAAGGATAGAAACTCACACAGAATTACTAAACTGTAACACAAAGATAATGAACTCTAATGCAACAGGACAGCAAATTAGAAGACTGGGAAGTTGTCAGTCCATGTAAAAATAGGAAGAAAAAGAGCTTTATTCCATACTTTTGAAGCATTCTTCAAAGCTCAGAGAGCCTACTAAGTGAAGCAGTCCAGTTAATCTGCCTAGAGCTTCTCAGTTCGGCTCTCTTTACAAAAGAAATCCAACCAGACATTTTTAAAAGCAATTATTTTTTTATGAAAAGGAAATAACTAAGACCCAGAAAGGCACATTAGGGGCTAGAAGACACACCAATCAGGAAATGGTTTAAGATCTCCATTCAGCTCAATTTGTTTTAAGGTATTTCAAACCCTCTGAATACAGCAAACTCTACAACTAGCCAAGTGGCTGGGAGACATTGTGAGTATTGCCAAACAGATTTAAATGCAAAACCAAGACTCTTGTTTCCTAAAGCTGTGGAGGGTGTTTATAACACTGTCTAGTCTTAAGACAAAACCAGGTTTCACTGGTTTTATGTATTTCCCTACTACAGTCCTAACGTTCCCCTTCTGTTTAAATATACCTACAGAAGGACAAACCCCTACAGAAAATTGATAATTTCAAAAACAGTATGGAGTTGGCAAAATAGTGCCCTAGTTCACAATATAATCAACCACAAGCATTCAAACATTATCAAATACTCCCTGTCATTTGCTTTGGGATCAAAAATATAATAGTTTTTAAACATGCATTTGATAATACACTCTAGAATTGCATTTGCTTTCATTTTAAAAATTTATGAAAATCTAAATCACATATTAAATTTTATTTGAGAAACAGGAAGTATAGGTATTTATATTTTTATTAAAACAAATCCTCAGCTTCCCCCCATCCAAATAATTTCAGCAGCTGCAACCTACAGAAATGCACTACATATCACAAGACCGTGTTAAAAACTGAAAGATGAAAATGTTGGATCTACAGGCTGCAGTTCAGTTTTATTCCTCAAGAAATTTATGGGCATTGTCCTGTGAAAGGGTACAAACCTATTGTAATCCTGACCTTTTCAAGTAACTTACAACCTGCAAATATTCTGATGTATAATGTATGGGATCGGGTCAAGTTTGGGTTTTTTTTTTTTCTGGAAGAAAAATAAACCATCTGAATCTCATAGTCAGGATAGAAACCTGAGAGCTGAAAGAAATGAGGGCAAGGTTTTCAGATTTTTGTGGGAAAAAGCACTACCACTCAGGAAATCAAATATTCAGCTGTGCCTGCAGGTTATAGACAGCTACGACATAATCTTTCAGCAGAATGAGAGAGACTTGCAAAGTCCTTTGCAAGGCTTGCAAGACAGAACAATTCAGAATATTTCAAACAAGACTGTTGATTGTAAAAGCACATTTTCTTTCCACTTACCCACATTTCTGATTTTATGGGCCCGCACAATAATGGTGAAGTATAGGGAGCTGAAAAATCTGTAAAAGCTGCATACAGAATCCCTGATATCTGATCAAATACAAACTATTTGAGAAATTTCATATGCAACTGCAGCTATTTGAATGATAAATTAAAAACCTCTACTGAGAGCTAATACATGAAATAATGTCTGTTAAATAAAAATTAATACATGGGCATTAAACCAGAATATTAATATAGCCAAATGGCAAAGACCAGATTTGTTCCTAAGACATGTGGAAACAATTTCAGAGATTCTCAGTAAAGAACTACAGTGTCAGAGACACAGTGAAAGCAGTTGGTTTCCACATTTCAGCACAAGTTGCACCACACAATGCAAAGAAAAGCAGAAGTATCTCAATAAGCATATAACTAGAAGACAAAGCTGTTCTAATGGCTGCAGTCATGCAGGAAAAGATTTTTTTCTTGGATCTCATAAAAATGTACAAGACAGAAGTTTCTTTCAGATGACATATTTGTGATATTGGAAACAAATTAACATTAGAGAAGGGTTAGGAATGATAACTTGGTGGAAAAAAGTATGAATTATGCTTTTTATATGTAGGCACACATTGCAAATTCACAGTGGCAACTTCACATTGCTACACAAAAGTTTCCAAATGCAAAACCCTAAGGTGGGTTCTCATTAGCTGAATAAAAAGGTGAGAAAAATAAAAGAACACAAACTTAACTAATTTACTGATATCCAAAAGTTATGATATATCACAGGTATAACAATGAAAACTGGGTAAAACACCTTTACTACATGTAAGAACTCATCAACATTCAGGCTAAGTAAAAGCTGACCATGACTGAATTCTCCATCAATGATTAGAATATCAATGTTTGCCACAATAGAGCAAAACTATTTTAAAAGTGTTATAGAATGTGAGGCTTAAGTAGGTGAACGCAATAACTGTCAACATAAGCGCTGCTATTAAAGACCAGAATAAACCTTCCGCCTCAATAGGTAGGACACAGTCGCAAGACACTGGTGTGAAAGTAGAATTAAGTCAAGAATGACAATTGCATGTAGAAGAAATGTGACTTCAACCTTTCAAAGTAATGGTCAAGTGATTCATTCCATGGTCATGATAGCTATTCTTGCAGATCACTCTGATTACACTCATTCCTGAGGGTCAGTCCTGGAAGAGGCACCCAAGCTAAAGGAAACTAATTTTTCATACAGTTTCCCAGTTCTTTCAGGATACTCAAAGTGTTCCTATGTTTCACCACTGACAAATTCTTACTTGATCACTGATAGTGAAAGTCACTGCACACAACAAACAAATGCTATGATAGAAGCCCAGCTAAATCTGGGGTTTTTTTATAATTATCTCCTGGGATTCAGTATTTAAACCCTACGAACAAATGTCCAATGAGACAGAATCACTTTAGCTAAAAACTTGTCTGTCTCGCAGAGTGCGCTACTAAGTGATTTCATTGGGTATTTGTTGCTATTTTTATTTGGCATTAGGTTTTCTTTTCATTTGCGTTGAATGGTAAGCAAACCAGTCTGAAGTGCAATGTTCAATTAATTTAAGCGTTAAAATAGTCTGTTTCAAGGAATCTAGCTTCATTTGAGCCAGATTCTATATCCTTTTTGTATTATCTTTTCCTATCTTTCAAAGAATGTTTCAAGAAAAATGTTTATAAAAACCTCTTTTTGTTCTGCTAACCCTGCAAACTAAACATGTTCCATTTATTTTTAAATTAAGTGAAAATTAGCCAGGTGTGATAGATAAGCTTTCTATACACAGGTCTAAATATTGACAAAAGGAGACGTGTCACTGGAAAAATCATCAGTCTAGCAATTATCACGTTAGCATGTTAAGTGGAAAAAGATGTGAAATTTCCAAATGTGTCAATAGAGATTATTTCATTTCCACCAGCTATCAGCTATACTGTGAACATCAGAGCCTTAGTGTCTACTCAGCAGCAGGTCAGCTTTTCAAGCAAATACCTTAATGTGGCACCTAGAATTGTTAGATCTGTAGCAAAACTAAGTATATCTCTTCAGAAATAGGCTGCCAAGCAAATATTAAACATTTCTAGAAGACCAGAAAGTACCGTGATAAAGCCAGAGAACAGGGACAGGAACAAGCCGTCAACTAGGACAATGTTTCTCACAGACACGGCAGTGATCTTTTGGCCTCAACCTGAGTGGGCAAGGAACAAAGGAGAAGGACCGGGTCACCATTTTCCCGGAGAGGACTTAGCAGCAGAGAACAAAACATGCTAAACCCCTTTCTAATAGTAGGTCCAGAAACCAGCTGTGATTTTAACATCTGGTTCTGCCAGACTAAATCCAATCTCCAGTATTGCCCCGATCCTTTTAAAATTGCATGCCCAAAACTTAAATGGGATTGGTAGTCAAAAGAAGAAAACCGTCTCCTCACTTTCTTCCAACCTCTGCCACACATTCCAGATTCCTAAACATTAATAATTTTGCGGATAAGGAATGTATTTTCCATTTTCATAATCTACTGAATGCCACATTAGTTGCAATTCAGTTTAACCTTTTCAACTGCTGCCGTCGACCAATAATTTTTCAGTAAGCTAAGGTGCCTTCATTAGTGAGTAGCAGGCAAAGTAAAGAAGACAGAAAAATGATCAGTATAGTGCATTTAAAACATAAAATTTTCTTTACAATGTAAATAACTCATTTGAAGAGTCCTGAATGGACTAGTGTCTACAGTAGGTTTTAAGTTGAAACTCTTTCTCTGGTGAATAACAGCACTAGCAAATTTGTAGCAGCTTACAAGAGCTTGAACCGGGTTGGATCATCGCTCTCAGGGTACATTATTTTGGAGGGGAAGCTCACAGAAAATTCTTACCCCAGTGTGACCTAACAGCATGAGATGAATACCCTTGAGACTTATAATCTAAGATTTTTTTAATAGATTTAAACAAAATAATCCTTTACTTTTCAAAAAGCCAGGACTGCATGATGTGTGCTCAAAACATGAGACATTTTTGGTAATTATTTATCTGATATGTGTCCATATAAGGGTAGGAGCACAGGCAGTACCTCAAACAAAGCCTGGGTACATCTATAGAAAGAGTTACACTGATTTACCATCATTGTGATGTAACGGTTACTGTGACAATTACCGAATAACTCCAGGCTACATTGTGCAATTTGTATGGGTAGTTTTGGGAAGAGCTACAGTACACCACTGTTGTATTCTGGCTAAATTATGTCCCTCCTTTGCAGACTCCTGTAGGAGAACGCATGCAGGCAAGGTAGAATTTATGATACAGCTTGATCTCAGAAATACAGTTGCTGAATAACAGCGTTCATTGTACCATGGTCTAACAGACCTTTTTGGGTGAAGATGAACAGTCTTCTTAATTTTATTTGTACTGATTTTTCCTTAGAAACGTCCTTGTTATTTTAAGCCTTTTTTGCCTCAGCAGTGAATTATGTAGGCCACTGATGGGATAGTGCAAATATTATTCAAAGCTTGAAACTACTTGTACCACAGAAACCAATCTGTATATGCTAATTTTTAATAAGTACTGACAGATTATTAAGATGTATTACTTTCCCATCTATTTCTTTTATGAATTTTACTATTCTTTGACTTTCAGCAAGAGCTGCCAAGCACATAAAACAGGGACAAAAAGGTAACATTCAGATAAATATCAGAATTTTTACTGAAGCTCCTCTATGAACATATAGGTTTTTCCTATATTTCATTGCAAATAGTTTGCACAGTATTCAATGTAAGATATTGCAATCATCCCATTCTTCCCTTTTTCAATGTTCTAGGGAGTCCAGGGCTTGCAGTCTCCAGAAATAAATATTTCGAGATAAAATTTCAAAAACTAACAGGAAAGGTATTTTAAGATTTCCTGTATGTCTTTTTTTACTCTGCCTTGGTGCTCAGCATCATGCAAGATTTGGCCCCAAGTCATGGAGATTTTAGGCAATAGTTTCCCCATGCTTAAATTTTAAAAGTAGTTGCCATAGCAACTGCCAGACACAGCATATGGTGTGTCTGTTACCTCCAAAATAACAGAGCAATTTCTAAAGAATTTTCTTTACAATATGTTATGAACCTTTGTACTTTTTACAATTTTTCAGAGTGCAGTATAAGGTACTGTTGTTCCCTGACATTCTCTTCAAGTTGAATGCTCATTTTGTAATTTTCTCTTTCATATTAGGCAAATATTTCCCTCTCTTTCTTGTCTTTTTAGTCTCCCAATATTCAGCAAAACCTGAAAGAATAAAGGGAAGAAAAGGAAACATCTATTAAGCTATATCTAAAGATTTTACTCAGTTTTGCTACAATGTTACTCTTCCTTCACAGTGACAATCCAAAAGACAAAAATGCAGGCAAAGACAGAACACAGAAAAAGACAGAAATCTTATTAAAATTTCCTTAATATACAGCTGCTGGGAAGTCAGACATTTTGCAGAAGTCTATGCAGCCTTCAACACTTTGAATCCCGTACTTGCCTAGCATCTTGCCTTCAGTGAAGACCTCATATCTGCCTCAAACAAGAGGAACTCAGAAACACATCTGTTACCTCTTGTTCAGTAAGCAGTACGCTCTCCTTGAATAGCCAAGACCTATGCTAAAGACCTTCTTCCAAGGTGGCTTGGCTCTACGGTGTGAAGCTCCCACAAAGAAACCCCCTAGGACAGCTTGCATAGTGGGATGACACTACCTACCTTTACCCACACAGAGAAGAAGATCCCACTGCCCAGCAGAGCTCCCAACAGTTAAGAATTTCAGTGGTTGCCTGGCCTTGTAGAATCACATGCAGATTCAGGAAACAAGGGAAATGGGCCTTTATTCCTCCTTCTGTCCTTCTGTGGTTGTATACGCTGAGATAGGATTAAAAGAATAGTTACTAGGATACGTAATAATGTTCTGCTCTCTAATTCTCTGTCCCCTGAGTCCTCCATTCTGACAACTTTCTGCAGTTAAGGCATCTTCCACATAAATCTTCTAAAAAATTAAAAAAATGAAACCCCACCAAAACAGGATGTAAGAGTGCACGTTTAATTCTCCCCCTGAGGAAAAGCTGAGAAAGAGAATGAACTACCCATTACACACTTAGCTTAATGCACAACTACAAGGTGCTGGCACTACTCTGATGAGGATAGAAGAACAGGTGTAAGAATAGGATGAAATATTTTAAAGGGAACTTTGCACATCTGGTTTTCTTTGGTTCTTGCTTGTTGTTTTTTTTACTTTATTTACTCTTCATTTACCAGGGTTACTTCACAGGAAAGGGGTAATCATGCTGTAAGTAGAATTCCATAGGATTACTTGCAAGAAATCCATGGCCAAATGTTTTGCCAAGAAATGCTTGTATTTAATTAACAAGTCGCGTTGTTCACAGCAGCAGTTTATAGTACAGATAAATCTTCTGAAATCTTCTTTTGCTGCCTGGGAAGGGGAGAAAGAGACCAAAGAGCATGGCAGCAGGTACTGTTTCTGGGCAAGTGTAGCTTTCAGTAAAGGCTGAATGACTGTGCTGTGGAAAAAAAAGGATAAATTTTTGCTGCTAAAAAGAGGCTACTGACAGCTTTTTTTTTTTTTTTTTTTTTTTTTTTGTAGTAATATCAATTGAAGTTAGCAAATAACCATAGTTATAGGAAAAGCAATGGCAGTAACTGGGTTTTAGCTGCTAAATGGCATGTAACAGAAAGAGAAGGAGGGTCATGTGTGAGTTTCACCTCATGTTAGTCATGCATTATCAGTTTATTAACCTGGAGCACTTAGGAGGAGAAAACTATTTATGGTGTCATGACTGATAGAAGTATAGTGAGAAAATATGATAAATATGTTAAATTAATAAAAAAGACATATTTATTGTATATAATGTAAAAGTTGTGATAAAATGAAAATTCAATAATGTACGAAGATACAGTTGCAATACACCACGCCACACTTTCAGTTATGCTGTAGATAATACCATAGCACATAGGTAGATCATGAGTGAAGGTCACTTCAGTACCCAAGAATGTAATGCTTCTCTTAAGTTTGCAGTTTAATTGGTTTCTGTGGCTTAGTTTTCCTTGCCAGCTCATGGATGGCATGATCTGCTGCGTAAGACACACACTTGATACTAGGGTCCTCACAAGTCCCTAAAGGAACACTTGATCTCCTTCCTACTTAATCACTCCCCTCTTCTGAAACAACCTCTTTTCACTGACTCATGAATATTTCTAGTTCTGCTCTTAGCAATCAACCACCAGACCTCTTAGTGGACAATAGGAGTCTGAAAAAGTGGGTTTATTCAATCTTAAGAAGAATAAGCAAAGGGGAGAACTTACTGCTCTTACTGCTGTCTTCCAAGTGCCTACTTAGGAGCATATGGAAGCCTAAGTCCTTCTAGGGCATCCAACAATAGGATGTGAGGTCGTGGACACAAATTGCAACATGGAAAATTACAATTATACGTTGGGAAAAATATTTTCACCATAGCCAAACAGTGGAGCAGGTTTTCCAGAGAAGTTGTGGCATCACCACCACTCAGAACTCAATAGGGCAAGGCACTGAGTAACCTCTTTAAGTTGGTCTTGCTTTGCAGGGGGAAAACAAGGGGCCAGATGATCTCAAAAGGTCTCTTCCAAGCAAAATTACATGGTGATTCTGTTATTCTATTTGATTTCAGTTCGGGAGAGCACAGTAGGCACTGTTTGCGACTGAGTGAAGAAACTAAACTAATTGAAAACCTGAGTATGCTGACAGAATAGGTCCCAGTTATAAGGGAAAGGGTGTGATTTGCCAAAAAGTAGTTTGTGCCACAGAAGGAGTGGCTAGTATTTTTCTCTTTTGGATGTATTTTTTTCAATATTGGCATAGAACACGTTGAATTTAGTAGAGTTATTCCTGATGAAAATATAAATAGCACAGAATGAACTCCTAAACACAAATGCAACAAAAAATAAAATAGCTGATAAGTTTCCTCTCAGTGTTGCTTATTCTATTCCAGGAAACATAGAACCCAATAAGTTACATTCAAAGTCCCTCTATAATTAAGTGTAAGGGAAGTACATTCCTACAATGTATTAGTGACTCCATGTAAACATATTTTCCTCCTGAATGGTTATAAACAGGCACACCATAACCTCATTTTTTAGCTTTCTTCCACATTATAAATTCATTTTTCTCTTTGCACAATGTCACTTTCTTTCCAGCAGGTTAATCCCAGGAGGTCTGGTAACTACAATTACTCCATTTAAATATTCCACATATCTGTCAAGACTCAAAAGAATTCTGTAGTGTCAGTTTAAATATAAATATATATAATTCTAGTTAATAATCATCACTTCAAGTCTGTTATGAAAACTGTATTAGTCATACAGAGTGTGTGTGATGTTGTGTATGTATGCAGCATTTGTTGCAGCTTTTTCATTGATTTATTGGTGAAAAATCCAACCATACTAACTGTAACACATCAATGATCTCATGAAGAAAACAATGCTTTTCAGAGGTGCAGCTGTCTATAAGGTTTTATTCTAATTACTTGAGGAACAGCCTGAGCTTTTTACACAGAAAAGCTGAAATATTATACTGTGAAAGCAAATGCTAGCAAACACATACTTGACATTTTTTCATTTCCCTATCATTTCCATCTAAAGAAAATCTTTTCATTTACCAGTGACCAGGACTTTATTTTTTCTTGGTAGGGAGTAGGAAGGTCTGGAAGAGTTGATAGTTTTCTGCCACTTTCTAAATAGCCTCAAAAACTACACAGTTACAGGACAAGCATCTTAGCCACTCAGAAACTAAATTTGTACTGTTGATCAAATATAGATCACGGTTTATTTTCCTCAAGTTGAATGTGCTCATCAGGTCTTTATTCACTTAGCCTGCTAGAATAGCCTTAGCAATACAGGCAAAAATGTCACTTTTTACAGTGAAAGTTTCAAAGTAGCAGAACAAGTATCCTTATGCCCAGCAAACACAACTAATACCAATGAATAGCATTTCAAAGCTTTTAATCTCCATGACAACCCAAGTCAGATTCTTCAATAAAATGCCACTTTAAATGCACGCAAACATACTCATTTATGCACACCTACCAAGTGTTCATAAATATCACCAGTGCTGCACATCTTAAAAACATATATAATACCATTGATGTCTTCCTCTTGGAAAACTAATCAATCAGTGCTCCAGATAAAAACTTAATCTGTATCCTTCTGGTTGTATTAACTGTTGAATAAACAAAAGGCAAAGAGATGCATACAAAATATGTCTCAAAAATATAAGGACATACCTTGAGTTTTGGCAAGCATCAGGAGAAATACCTGACATTTAAATAAATCAGAAGAATCACTTCAAAGACCTACACAATGAAATCACAAATTGCATAGCAGAATTATTCACAGTACTTTTTCTGCCTCAGAAAGGAGATAGTTGGCTTAAATATTATAAGCAGAGTGCTCACTAAGCTGCATGAGTAAGGATCCAATTATTGATATGAGTCAGGTACTGATGTAAATGTGGCGCACACCTAATACTGGAAAATCACAACAAATTTTTTAAAACTGTTCAAAGTTCAATTTAAGCCAGTCCTGGAAATGGGACATCACAGACATTTTCCCACATAAAGGAAACAGATACCTGCTGCCATTTGCCCAGCTTGTAATACTGCATTTACAAATCTCACTAATTACAGTATGTTATCATGGAATCATAGACGGGTTTGGGTTGGAAGGGACCTTAAGGTCATGCAGTTACATCCCCCTGATGTGGGCAGGGACACCTCACACTAGACCAGGTTGCCCAAAGCCCCATCCGACCTGGCCTTGAACACTGACAGGGATGGGGCAGCCACAGCTTCTCTGGGCAAACTGTGCAGGGCTTCACCACCCTCACACTGAAGAATCTTGCCTGATTTGTGCTTTTAGGACTACCGGTGCTGCCAAGGTCTGTAACACACCTGCTGGGAGAATGTACAGGATCAGTGCAGAATGCAGTGCTGCCACAAACGAAGGACAGTGTATGCTCAGACCTGGAAGTTGTCCTGCCACACTTTAATTTACATGACCCGAATGGATCACCACAGCTACAACTCACACTCTCCTCCAGGCTGTGGCTTCCAAAGACAGCATGCTCCCTGTTCCAACCCTCTGGAGCCTCTGCTCCAGCAAATCCTGCCAGCATTTCTTCAGAATCTGTTTTAACAACCTCTCATATCTAGCATTCCTACCCAACCACAATAGACTTTGTTAGTAAGGGTTAACTGCATGTTTCAATTATGATTCGTACCTGTTAAGCTATTCTGTAAGATAACAGCTGACAAACTGAGTAGATCTCTTTTCCCTGCTTTCTCTCAGGTTGTGTCAAAAAGTAGCCCAGCCATAGAAAAGAAAAGGAAAGCAGGAAAGGAAAGAAAGGAAATTGGAAAAGGGAAAAGGAAAGAGAAAAAGGAAAAGGAAAAAGGAAAGGAGAAAAGGAAAAAGGAAAGAAGAAAAGGAAAGAGGAAACAAAAAAAAAAAAGGAAAAAGAAATGGGAAAAGGGAAAAAGAGAAAAGGAAAAGAAAAAACACCATCCCTCACTTTCTTATGAGTCTTCTCATCACAAGACCTTTTATCCCAATGAGCATGGTCAGTGCATAGCAGGTGACATGAAACTCCTGTGAACCACACTGCCGGCCTGGAAGCACAGGTGAAAAATTCAGCAGGGAGAACTCTTAAACAGCACAAGGTATCTTCTGGGATCTACAAGAACAGAAAGACTTACCGTTCTCCTTCTTATCTGTCCCTTTCTGCACTGACATCTGCTACAGAACACTAGGCATACAACAAAGGCCACTTCAGCACACCTGTATTTTCATGGTATGTCACAGGACTTTAAGGGCTTAGGAAGGGTTCACATTGAAAGACTTCAGTATGAATTTGAAGGGCTTGGCCCCTAAAAGAATCTCAGAAAGCATTATGGATGGTAGCATAATACCAGTTGGCTGGTATTCTTTGCTAAAAGACAGAACAAAACTGTGCATCACAAAATGTGAAGAGGCAGGACGGGTGAGGAAGTGTATTGCAGTGCTGGAGTAACCAATCCTGCACTACATAGCTAGCATGCAGGCATTCTTGAGAAGAAATCTATCAGATATCTTAACTTCACTTATTCATTTAAGATTATCACTCTAATAAAAGTTCCTGTTTTAATATCAGCACTAACATTTGCTGTTGTATCCGGTCCGGCTTCCTGCAGTCCAAATACATCTTACATAATGTTCCAATATTAATAATGCTTTTTGTCCCAAAAGCCTCCAGTGTGGGCAACCTCTTTCCTATGACTCTGTCAATAGCAAAGACATGTTGTTCATCCTAAAATGGTACTGCATTATCCTATAAACCGAAGATAACTTGCTTAAGCTTTATGGATAAATGCCAAATTAAGTTTATTTTCAAACTTCAGTACATTAAGCCTGCACTCCATTTCATTGCAAGCCAACAAAATGAGCCTGTAAAATTGTATTCCTCAAAAATTCCTGCTCTGCTCTGTAACTTGTTTGCATAATACTTTCCCTGCTTGAGAAACTTCAATATGAATCCTTACTAAGACAGAAATTCGTCTGCCTTTTAGTTAGGCATTTATGCTCACTCTGTATCTGGCAAAAAGACTGTCTAAAAGGCCAAAACTGTATTCTTTCCCTAAAGAAGACTTAAAAACCTTCCTCATAGTAAAAAGTATAGTTCCAGGGTAGGATGACAGAGGTATATACAAGAGTTTACAAGGCAAAATAAATCTTTACTGCAAAAACACTATTTGAGATGCTTTCTCTTCTAGCCCTTCATTGATGACCAGTTGCATCACATCAAAGTTTTCATTATCCTCCCTCCATAAAAATGGTCCACTTAAGTTACCAAAAGACAATGTATAAGTATATAATATACAATGTACAATATATAATAAATATATAATATATAATCTCCTCTCATTCATGTTGAATATTGCATGAAACCTCAAAATATTAATACTTGATTGTAGTGTTTAGACTGAAAATCTTTCTTTCCTAGAGTTTCCCTGGAATGCTTAGTTTAGCAAGCTGATGCAGATGGTGACAAAAAAAGTTTAGTTGTTATTTGTTATTTAGGTACTTACTATTCAACAAAAGGCAGCTTTTAATTTTCAAGGTAACTTTAACTGTTAACTTGTTTTGAATTTCTAAGATACAAGGAGACCCAGGCTGGCCTGTCCACCTCTACAGCAGGAATCATTGCAGAACATAAGGCCTGTAGCGAGTAACCTTATTGTTTTCTCACCATTTCTTTAAGACATTGCTAAAATCAAATTAAAAAGACGAGTTGGACTTTTCATGGTGCCTAATGCAGTTCAGAGTAGATGAAGTCACAAGTTCAGAGATACTAATTCTTATTAATCACAAGGATCTTTTTTACACTATGGTGACCACATTGATAACAATTTCATTCTCAATAAAGAACCCTGTGAACAGGTAGCAAAAACTTTTGTTGCCACCTGTGTTTCTAATGGAAATCTAACATAGAGACCACAGGTTTTACACAGTATTAGCAGAGCTTTTCAGCTGACAAGACCCAAAGCAGGTTATTAGAAGATTTAGCTATACAATCCATAGAAACAATAAGCACCTTCTTCCCACTGCATGAGTTTAAGGGTTAAAACAATGCTTCACTTTAAAAAAAAAGTTTTATATGCTCATTTTGTAACTACTGCATTATGCAGTTAATTCTCAAGTCAAAACTACTCTTTGTCTAGGATCCTAATGACATTTACAGGGCCTACAATTAAATAAACAAAAGACAATTTGCCATCTCTCAGTGTCTTGTCCTGTAAAAATCACACACTGTACCTCTACAGAAATGTATCTTTTCTTCTGTTTAGTTTATTATCTACAGAGAAGAAGTTTTAGATATCTTTTTTTTTTTTTATGTCTTGTACCTGTAGTCTCTAAACTGTATGTAATTGCTTTCAATGAAAAAAAGAAAACTATAATGGGAATAGCTTTATTGTCATATTTTTACTAGTGGGTGTGAGAAGTGATTTAACTTACAGGTACTGATTATTTAATTGTATTGATATAGAGCATACAGCCTACCATGACTAGTGAATCATTTAGACTGACAAGAGGAGGTGTAAAAACTCTTCTTGCTTCTATTCTGCCACATCCTTCCAGTTTTACAAAGGGAAAAGCTTTGTTCATAGGTGGGGGTTAGTAAGCCATTAAAGTTCTTGACAACAGCCATGAATGCATAAAGCAAACACGTCAAATCTATGAAGTATAATTCTGAAATTAACTGGATAATGAAACAAACTATTCTGAAGGATGACTATATCATCAGATACACAATATAACTGACTCCTAGGCTACATGTGTTTTAAAAATAAACTTTATAAACTTTACAAAATTAAGCTTATATGTAAATTGTTTATTCTAATGTGTTCCATTTCATTCATTAGCATACAACCTTTACTCAACACAGTTGCATAAACCCATTTACTTTTTTAGATGTAAAAAGACACCACAAACTATTAGTCTTAGCTACCTCATTATGTATGAAAGTAATTGTAATGAGCATTTTTAAATCTATGGCCCCGCAGCAGTAGTTGATTAAAAGAACATGAATTTAGTCTGCAAAATAATTGTACTTTGGACAATATTTGACCAAAAATAATGAGCAGAATTTAGACAGATTCTTGATCTGGCTTTCAGCAACTTGAACAGAAAAAGCTACCTACAGATAGGCTTGAGTAAGACTGTTTGAGTTCTACAGTAATAATATACAAGAATAATAGGGCACAGATTTTAGATAAATAACAAAGCTCAGGTTTGGGGCTCAAAAAAGTCTGGTTTTCTTTCCTTCTTCAGCAGCTTTGTTCATGTTTTTCACCAAACAAAAGATGACAAAAAGCAGATGAGTAAGTGATTTACATAAATCTCTTATGCTTTTTCCATCATCACTTTTTGATAAGGGTAATCAAAAATAAGACGCAAGTCATCTGCTTTCTTTACATATAGTTTTGTATAGTTACAGCCAACTACAGATTTTAAAGTTATACTTTTTCTCATTTTCTTATAGTATTTGAATAATAAACACCTTTGTGTGTTTTTTCACTACATAGTATACGATCCAAAATTGTTCTGTTTTCCAACATTCCTTTATTAGTATAAATGAATATTCTAAGAAGCTGGGTAAAAGTAATATACTGAATGTATTAACAAATTTGCCTAGCAACAGGAACAGTAAGGGTAAGATGAGATTTCTCTTTTCATATTTTTTTTGTTATTAACAGAGGAAACAAAATAAGACAAAAGCTGCGTTAGAGGAGATCCAGCACTGGTAAAGGAGTTTTGAACTAAGGATTATATTCAAGAAACAGTCCTTTTAAGTACTGCCACGTGCCTGTTTTGCCACAAATGAAGTGGTTTTCTTCAACAAATTACTAAATATCTGCCTGGTACTTGTAGTCCAAGAAGAACAATATGGTTCAAGGGAAATCTTTTCCCCTTTTTTTTTTTTGTTTTGTACAAAAAACAACCACAATGGGTTTACCTGCAAGGCAAGGTATCTCAGAAAATGAAAACATTGATAATGGTTGCATACTCTGCACTTCAGGAGTGACATGTTAGTAATGGCTGACGGGAAAAGGAAGCCAGCACATCTGGACAACTCTGGTGAAAACAAGTTGTATTTTATGGAATAAAAATGAATGAAATTTTCGTCTGGCTGGCTATCTTCAGATAAGGAAGCTAAACTATAGTAACACAACATGAAAAAATTACTAGTTTCACTTGGGTGACACTTGAAAATACTCAGGGTTTGAGGTGAAGTTTGCAGATCCTGACAGAAGAATGTTTCTGCTTGTAAATTTCATACAGCTTACTTCTAACAACTGGGATTTCATGGTTGTTGGTCTCCAAGTTGCTTTTCAGAGCAGTGCATGACAATATTTTTATTTAAACATGAACTAAAAATTACAAGTATGGTAATTCGCCCTATTTATCAATTTATAATTACTAAAAAGGATGAAACCACTAGAATTGAACTTACCCTTTGAAATTACAGGATTGATGAGAATCATAAGAACAACTTAGACACCTGAGTAGTTACTAAATGTGAGCACTAATACAGGATGTTGTAAGTCTGATACAGAATTCTATTAAAATATTGTTATTCAGCACCAAATTGTAAAATATATTTTAAATGAGGTGAAAAATCATAGAATTGTAAAGCTTAAAGAACAGATAATGCAATTATAACAAGATACAGGTGAGCTACTTAAATTATCATATTCCACTTAACTCAGTGATCATAATCATTTTGCAACTCTATTATATTAAGCGATAAAGAATTTAGAAAATCATTGACTCCATCTAGTGGTGATTTTTTGTAATTTTCATTTGCAACCCTTGCTTTGGTAGGGAATTTCATACCAAGCCTCAATTTTAATTTGTTACACTTCGAAACAACAGATGACAACAGCAAGCCAGCTGATTGATATATGAAACGCTTTTAGACTGTAGTATTCAAGTAAATCAGTTTCAGAACCTATGCTTAAGTGTATAAATTTTAATCTTCGGAAAATCAGTTGGTAGTAATACCCTTATGTCTTCCAAGAACAGTGCTGAAAATACCTTGCAAAGAAAGTCAACGTCATTTTTCATGCTCTACAGCTTGGAAAGCTGACACAGAGAGAAATGAGACCATTTTGGCTAGTGCCAGAATGCGGAAAAGAACCTCAGCCTCATCAGCCACTTGGCTCGGCCTTGTCCTGCAGAGAACCAGGATGAGGGAGGGAGGCAGTCTTTCTCCTTGTATGTCTGGCTCAGATCACAGACTAGTGGTGATTGGTACTCTGTAATAACATATGAAATGAAATGTTCTATTTTCTTTTTCTAACTTAGAGGGAGGACCCATGCCACTACAGCCACCACATTGGCTATGACAAGTAACCAAGTTTGCAGTCTGCTGAGATGATATAAAGACTCAGAACTCAGAATATGATCTGCTTACTCAGGCTACAATTAAACGGCATGAAGAAATTTACACTGCCACTCCTTGACGATCTAATTTATTTCATAGAAAACAAATAAGCAGGTTAAGTCCCCAGGGCAATAATTGTCATTTTTCAGAAGTATTTAATGCAGATAAAGTAATTCTGGATACTCTAGTTTATATAACAATTAAAATGTAAATTTGCTAGTGACATTTCAGAGATTTGGAAAGCAGCACCCCCTAGGCTGCCACATGTTTATTCAGGATCACTGTAAGGAAAATTGAGTCCATAGTGGTAAGAATAAAAGGAGCTAGAGACAAAAGTGAAGATCATTGTCGCTGAGGGCATGTGGACATCAAACAAGGTTAGTTTTGATTTCTGTTGGACCTCAGGAAGGAGGCCCAATATTCACCTCCAGAGTTTCCATGCCAAGGTGACAAAAAGTGTCCCAGATATTGTTCTGCTCTATGTAAAATCAAATACATAACACCAATCAATCAATAATTTGAAAAGCTAGGAATAAATTGTGAATTGGTCCACCGCTCTCATAAAATAGCAGTTACTGATATAAATAAACATCATTCCATAGGCACGATGATCAGGGTTCAACTCTAGCTTGATCTGACTATCACTACCTTGACAGTCACAGTCTGCACAGCAGTATCATGTAGGACACTGAGCAAAGGATTAGCACTACAGTGAACTGTGCTTTCAGAGCTAAAATTTGAATGTTGAAAGCATTCACTTCACAGTTTATATATATCCACAGATTATTCTGAGTAAACTTGGCAAACGGAGTGCTCTCCTAAAAGTGGTATAAATAGTACATGTCAATAAAGAAGCCCATTTACCCTCTGCTGGTTTTAATCAACCACAGTTGATCCACAGAATGTGTACAGCTAAGCCCTCTCCCACTCAAACCTATATTCCTTTGACAAGAGTACTAATGAAAATTCACTGGATTGGAGGAATTCTTAGCTACTAGCACTCATTCACCCAAGTTATTACATGCGTTCAGTACACCACTTCTAGGACAAAGTAGCATTCTACATGCTGTGCTTGTCAACACCTGTGGATGAATAGGGCATCTTTAAATAATTCTCTAGTCAACTGAGAGCGACTTGGTAGCTAAGTAGCTAAAAAATTATAGAATTTTGTAGGGTACTTATTGCTCTGACATGATTATCAAAACAAAAATTAAGAGGAATTTTTTTTTCTTTTCCAATTTTCAATTCACCCAGGGTGATTTCAGGTCTTCATGTATAAGACAACTACAGCTTAGCAAGAGATCAGTCATTTAGGGTATATTACATCCTCTACAGCATCTAACTAATAATTTGATATGAATAGTTTTATATGAGTAGAGTTCTCTTCTGATTGTCCATAAACAAGATGTAGATCAACAGAATAAATGCAGAACTTGAAACAGAGTAGTACATTTCTCATGCAGCAAATGGAGTTGTAAGAAACACAGCTTTATTAACATAATAAAAGACCAATGTCAGGTACCAGCACTTGTCTCTTTGCCTGTAAATTATATCCCAGAGCTGGCCCCCAGTGTACAGTTCCAATATTGTGGCCTTATAGCTGTATATTAGAATGTTCTCTTCCTATTAAACTCATACCTTCAAGAAAGGAAAAACAGCTGAACAGAAGAACACACCTTTTAATAGGAATAATTTCCCATGCTTCTGGTTTAAAAACGATCTATTTTATAATAAAATTCTTTATTTGTAACTATTTGCATATTTGAAAAGAATAAAGGCTGTGCCCCCTTGATAGTGATCCAATAAAAGAAAGTATTCATGGAACTAAATAATCTCCTGCTATTTTTAACCTTTTGTCTCACCAATTTTCAGATCTTGGGCAATTTGCAGAACGTAAGAAGTCTGGATAATGGATTGTGGTAGTGAGTTTCAGCCCTAAATCTCTGCAATGAGATAATACTTATGAGACAACAACCAACCTTATTTGCATTCTTCAAAGGTCTTCCTCAGTAGAATGGGAAGATAGTAAATTAAAACCAGAATATTTATGTAAGGGTACCACAGTTGAATTAAGGTGCAGGGTATATCATAATCACTAAAACAATGAAGATTTCAGGTTGCCTATTTCAGGGCTGAGAATTTCATTTCATCTCAGTGCTTGAGCAGATGTTTAAGATCAAATTTCCTTTCTCTGTAAATACAAAAGAGATCATTGGTAACAAATACAAAAAAATAAGACTCATTTGTCACCAGAGAATAACGCTTCCTTGGCTGTTGTTAGCTTATCTGGTATTTGCCTTACATCTATTTACAAACTGCACTGCATAGGCCTTTCCCTCTGATACTCTACTGCAGCAAACAAAATTCAAGTATCTATCACAATCCCCTGATACCTTCATACTTTTTACTTAAGTGAAGTACATCTGCAGAGAGGTTACTGAGACCATTACCATTTTTCTTCTGCTTTTTTCAGACTCCAGAACTAATGTTTCATGGTGAAATTCCTATATTAGCATCTCAATCTTTTGAAAAGCAATGAAATATTACAAACCAACAATAAAATTGCAACACACAGTCTGGATCTTGGAGCTGAGATCTTCATTCATATGTTACTCAAAGGCATTTGTGCAGCACATGACAAATACGTTCTCCCTCAGGGTACACTACCAGTTTCAGTGGACCTGTGTTTCTCTTTGTCTGGGCTGATGAAGGGGTTGCAGGGTTGTCGTGGTTTGAGGTGTAAATCAATCTGTCTGCCCACTCACTCCTCCCAACCTTCTTTTCCCCCCCACTTTACGAGGGGGGGGGGAAGGGGGGGGAGGAAAGGAACCGAAAGAATGCAACTCCTATGGGTTGAGAT